>JAVKPL010005710.1:0-24922 GCA_032173675.1 Gastrolobium villosum
GTGTGTAGGAGAGTTGTTTATCTCATGTAAAATGAGATAAACATAACCCTTTTATGAGACGTTTGGATTTAGGGAACAGTTACCATTGTGCCACTGTTCTCACACAAATTTACTTAAATGCCACGTTCTTGAATTAATTTCCCAAACTGCTATGCAGGCAAGGTCGCTTGCAGCATTAGCGAACTAGGTATGATGATGTGTCAGGAAGTTGGTGGTGTCAGAGTTCGCTTCTGACGCAGTCGACCTCTGTTTTTAACTAAGTTAGCCTACCATGTAGGCGACCTTCATTTTTTTTTTAATTTGATACTTGTTATCCACTAAAAATGTGACACGTTAGCAAACCGAGTTCGGCTGTGTCAGAAGCGAACTTGCCCCCGTGGCAGATTGGGAAATAACACTGTTCGCGTGACATTTAGGTAAAAAAGTTGGTGAACAGTGACATTTTGGCCAGTTACCCTGGTTTTAGAGGTAAGATATTCTTACTACTAAAATTTTCCACTACCAACTTACTATCTATCTAATCATCATTGGATCAAAGAGAGAGAATGTTAAAAAGTTTTTGAAGAGAGAGAAAATATTGATCCAATAGTAATGAGATAGGTAGTAAGTTGGTAGTGGAAAATTTTAATAGTAAGAATATCCATCCTCTTGGTTTTATCCAAAAAAGAAAAAAAAAAAAAAAAACCTACTTTTGATGAGTTTGTAGGATAGGATGAGCTTATTAAGTTGAGTTATTTTAATCCGGGGGCTTGGGTTAGAAACCAAAGATAGCAAAATTTAATTTTTTATTTCCCAACTCATCCATAGAAAATGAAAGTATCCTTTTGTAAGTTAAACCCTTTTCCATCCATCCTGTTCGATTTCTTTGCCCGCTTCATATTAAATTTTAAATTTTCCAGCACTTTTAACTCTCATAAATCAAAAATAGAAAACAGACAGATTTGCAATTGAATCAGGTGAATATGCGTTCAATAATCCTAATCGACGAACAATGGGAACAAATCTGAAAAAAAAAAAAAAAAAAAAAAAAACTAACGAAAAATAATTTTCTCGCTTCGATTGGGAAATTTTACAAGTTCAACTTCAACTGTTTCGTTGAGCATGTACTGATTGTATTGATCTTTGGACATCCAAAATCAGATTGTAAACCCGATTTATATCTTCCAACTCCACCATCGTTCCCTTTCGCTTTTGGCATGCCAATGCAGCTGCTGTGATTAGATGAATAGCATATCTCAACGATGTTTCTTCACCGGTTAACAAACACTTTGCACCTTCAGCCTTTTTATATCCTCCTCTTTTCTTTTTTTCTTTTTCTTTGGGTTCTCCTTCTCACTTTTTTTACACAAATTTTATGAAGGGTATTTTAGTCCATTTATATTTATATCCGGATGATATCTTATTTACTCCAAACACATGATAAGATAACATAATTCTATCTGTTAATTTAGTGTAGATGAAACACAGGATATTATATGTAATTATCCGATCCATATTATTTCCTATTTTTATCTATCTCTTCTATCCTATTTGTATATCAAAGATGGGTTTATCATCTATCATGACCACAAAAAATTTCCTACACACACAATATTTTGTGGGCCCGCAGCAAATAAAAAAAATCCGGCACGCAAAACGAATCTCTATAACATAACACAATCACTTTTCCTACGGCATAACTCTTATAAAACCCATCAAAGATTATGAGATTAGAGGTGAGAGAGTTTTTTTTGCAGTATTGGAAGTAAATAAATTTAGTGCAATAATACCGAAGAAACAGAAGTAAGGCAATAGTTGTTCAGCGAAGGCTGTATCAAGAAACAAGTGCAGGTGGATTCCTCACAATCAACATCAAGAATCTAGTGCTGTTCAGGAAACTCTTTCCAAAGGCTGCTTTTGCATTAGATTCATAGATTTCTCGTAACAAAACAAAATCTTGCATTTGCATATGCTACCCACCACCTTCAGTACTTCTTAATAACGAAACCCTAAAGTTTTTTAGTTTTCCAAGATGATATATTCTTGTAGCCCAGCTTTCCTCTTTATTCTTTGGTCTTATAAAATATATATATTGACTGTTGCCTCTCATATAATATAACGTCAATACACCCTAAATCTTTGCATTTTGATGATGCCTATATATATATATATATATATATATATATATATATATATATATATATATATATATATATATATATATATATATGGGAAATATCTGTTTATAAATTTTTTTTATAAATTTTTGCAAATTACACTATAGTGTAATCTAGTGTTCTCCCGAGAGAATATAATGTAGTTTGTAAATAATTTTTTTTGTAAATATAACATTCTTCATATATATATATATATATGAGTCATGATCATTTTATACCAGTATAAGTTACATTTTCAATCTTGATCGTTGATCCCACTTATATATAAGGGCTCTAACTTTTTAGTATTGTGAGCCGTTAGATACAAGTTATATCAATACTCAAAATTGAGTGTAAAACCTCTAGCTCTTACACGGGTATAAGAATATACTGTCCCATATATATATATATATATATATATATATATATATATATATATATATATAGAGGACCCACAACTATATATATATATACAGAGGACCCACAACTCTCACTCACTAGCCTAGTGTACAGAAAGCTGAAAAAATTGTATTAGGCGTTTTAGATGTAAAGTAAAGAGAGACGGGAAAAAGTTGAAAAGGAAGAAGCGAAGGTGCAGAAATAAATAAAATGAAGATATTTAACAACAACATGAAGCATTTGAGAAACACTACGACGTTTTCCACTCAATCGAAACTCTCTGGTTCTTACCCTTTGAGAGCTAAGCTAAACACAACATCAACCAAACATACAACCAAAGCAAACAAACAACCACAAAATAAAAGACTCAAAAAATACAAATTAAGTAGTTCTACCTAATGAGAAAAGAAAATGGAGAAAAAAACAGTTTCAGCTAGCTGTTAAGGATATGCACCATTGGTTGTGGGAAGATCAGACCAAGAAACGGTTGGATTCCAGCACCCCAATTCACTCCCATGAACTGAAGATGAATCTAAAACGTTGGATAAAGAAGAGGAAGAAGCCATGTTTCCCAGAAACATTGGTGAACTGTCACTGCAATAATTAACTGATGATGACCTGAGCTTATGGTAAAGTTCTTGAATTCCACTGTTTTGAAGTTCTCCAAGTACAAAGCCATTATTTGTTTGATGTGTCTGATCTTGATTGTTTCTCCAAAAAGAGCTGAATAGACCCAATGAAGGAGCTTGTCCAACAGCACCATAGCCTAGGGTTCTAGGATTCAACAACCCATTTCCAATCAATGGCTCAGTCACCATGTGACTAGGGTTAGGGTTAGGGTTTTGGTTTTGGTTTTGGCTAGCTCTCATTAAAGCCAATAGATGAGTATTTTGTGGCGAACCCCACAGGATTGGGGTTGGTGGAAGCTCATGATCGAAACCATGACCAAGTCCTGACCTTCCAATCTCCGATGCCACTGCTTTCATCTTTGTAGCACTTACCTTTGCTACGGTGTTGGACACGCCGACGCTCTTGTTTTTCCGGCAGCCACCTCCGATCGGAACATTCCTGAGAGCGCCTCCTTTGGTCCAGTAACGGCGACATGTCTTGCAGAAGTGGCGAGGCTGAGTGAGGTTGTAGTTGTTGTAGTAACAGAACTTCGTGTTTGATGAATCACATCGCGGGCACCTCAAGTTTTGATTTTCTGAATTCGAAGAGGCCGCAGCAGTGGTGGTGGTGGCAGTGGTGACCGCGCTAGCTGTAGAAGTGGTCGTAGTGCAAGAAGGAAGAGAGCTAGGAGAGGGTGCGTGTGTTAGTAGAGCTTCTCCGTTAATGGAGATTTTCCTTTCTCCTGATATGAAGCTAGCACCACCCAAGAGTTCTTGAATCATCTTTATGTTTTTTTTTTTTTTTGGGATGTAGAAGTAGAACAATCCAAAAAACACGAAAAGCAAAAGGGTAGTGAATGGAGAGTCTTTTTGTGTTAGTGGAGAGAAAAGCGAAAGAAAGTAGGTTTGCTATGTGTGCTAATGAATGCGTGAAATGGAAAGAGAGAGAGAGAGAATTGGGTTGGATCTAGCTATATGATGAAATCACCTTTGGGAATTCAATTGGGGTTGCTTTGTTGTCAGTTTGGTCCTTCTTGCTGCAAAAGAATATATAGAATGGGGACACTGCCAAGATTATTTAAAAGTATATTTTTATAGAGTCCATGTGAGAGAAAGAAAGTCATCATTCATGAACTCCCCATCCATGTCATAAATCACAACTCTTTATTAATGTTGGAAGTTTCATTTGAAGCGAGAAAATTCTTGGTTGGTAAGTCTATTAACCATTACACATGATAATTTTTTAAATTTCAATTCTTCTATTATAAGTTTTTAAAATATTAGATGGCATATGTAATCAAAGATTTTGGCAGGGTTAATAATAGTATATGATCTCATTAACAAAAATTATCAAAATTGTAATTAAGGTAGAGTCAAAAAATTATTTTGTAAGATTAAAAATAATAAATCACAATTATAAATATTTTTCATGTATTGAAAAAATTCAATTGACTTTTTAAATGAATATAATGACCTTTTCATTTAAATTATGTAAATATATAAAGTTAAAAAGTGCATCTAGGTAATTGTTAAAAATAAATATATTGTTAAAAATAAATTATATTAAATCATATAGTAGTTAAATTTTAAATCTATGTCCCTCTATTACACTTTATGAAAAGTTTTTTCAGCACTTTTAATCAAATATTATCATTAAAATCATAGTCATAAAATTTGCTCAAGGTAAAATAAATTCATTTAAAAATGAACAAAATATTTATTTATTAAATAAAAACTTAATCACAGTTTTTATTTTGAATTTTAATGATTACCCCGTCTGATTTGTACGTTAAAAATAGATTAGTGCTTCACATATATTGAATTTAAATAATTTTTTTTTTGAGATAAACCACATATATCTTTTATTGGAGGCAATCATGTTTGGAACAGAGGATTAATGTTTTAAATCCCTTCCAAATTGGGGAGGATCGAACACGCTTTCACCTCTATCAAATCAGCTCTCATGTTCCACCTGAGCCAATTTAAATAATTCTTATAATTTAAGGATAGGATAACTAATTTATATAATTAATCAAGTGAGCCAATTTAAATAATTCTTATAATTTAAGGATAGGATAACTAATTTATATAATTAATAAGGGAAAACTAAAACTCATGATTACTTTGATTTTATGAATCCAATCGCAGGTATATTAGTGCCATAATCATTACACATATTATATCATCCGTGCGGTCTGTGCAAAACCAGTAATGAAAATTATGTAAAGAAGAAATCATTTTGCTTGTTCACTTAGGACTATTAATGCCGACAAAGACTCATGATTATTTTTTAAGGATCCAAACAGTTTGATTTCCTTAATTTTCTATATGCTTACACAGTAACAGAAACCACGCAACACTGGATTTTAGCTTCTTCTTTTTTTTATTTAAAATTTTTGTTAAACTAATGAAGTGCTTGAAGATTATATATAATTAAAAAATAGTGCCTATGTAAAGAATTTTTCAACATACTGCTGTATCTATAGTCAATATTCATGCATATATAATTAATGTGGTTTTATAATTCTCATTTAACATGAGAATTCAAATTTTCCTACACACTTGTATAAAAAGCTCGTTTAATTTCTAATTCAGAAGCTCGGTCTGACATGCTAGATCCTACATATAATTTTATATTTTTTTTTCTTGTATACATATTTATTTCACATGCATTTTATTGGTTTACAACTTTTTAAATGATTTTGTTCTATATTATGCTGTTTGGATATATATTGAATTTAAATCCCATATAATTAATGTGGTCGTTGATTTGATTTTAATTTAACAATCATAAAAATAATTATAAGAGATTGTAAGTGTGTCAATTTATTTTTTATTTTTTCTCTCTCTATATATATATATATATGGGCAAAGATAATATAACCTGTTATCTACCTTCTCTCAATTTAATTTTTTTTATACTAGACTTTGTACATATCTAATCACCATTGAATCAAAGAGAGAGAATTTTTTTAAAATGTTTTTGAAAAATGTGAAAAGGTTGATCCAATGGTGATTTGTAAATAGCCACAGGTGAATATTATACCAAGAATGAACCGCCGCAAAAGATTTTGATAGTAAGGATAATCTCTCTCTATATATATATATATATATATATATATATATATATATATATATATATATATATATATATATATTAATTGTTTCTCCTATAACATGAGATAATGTTATCTCTAAAAAATGATATCGTTTTGGTTGGCTAAAATAATAAAAGTTTAGGAAAGAATCCCACATGTTCTTTTTTCTCTCTTTCTGCAAATTAGATATAATTTTTTTAACTTTGATAGAGTTTCAAAACAGCACTTTCCCACGAGTTTCCTTTATCTTAAGGTATAGAAGATACAGTTTAAATACGGATGGCAATTACTAGTACAATAAACAAGAACGAAAGGGGCTGGGAACAAATTCTAGACCAGATTAAGGGCCAGAAAAAATCAGAATAGTAGACAAGGGCACAAATTCTTGTTTTGTGTCTGTGGCATAAAAATAATTTCTGCCACAGATGTAGAAACAATTTTCCATATATATATATATATATATATATATAAATATTTCTCATGTCATAAGAGATAAAGTTATCTCAAACAATCCCAAAATTATTAGGTATGGCTTATACTTCGCATTCATATGTCGACTCGCATTCAGTTTGAAATGAAAGATTTAGGTGTTGTAAGTGTGATCTTGGGCATGCAGATCAAAAGGGAGCATGACAAAGTAAAGTTATGGTTAAGTCAACGAAAGTACATTGAGGGTGTTCTGAAGAAACTCAATATGATTGACTGCAAACCAATGTTGACTCCCATGTCTACAGGTTCCAAGTTATTAGTTGACTAGTGTCCCAAAATCGAAGAAAGGAAGGAAGAGATGACATCAGTTTCTTATGCTAGTGCAGTTGGAGGTTTGATGTATGTCATGATTTTTACTCGTCCTGATATTGCTCAAGCAGTGGAAGTATTGAGCAGGTATATGTCCAAGGCAGAAAATGAGCTAGCATTGGATGACAGTGAAACATGTCTTTCATTATCTTTGTGGTGCATCTGACATTAGGTTATGCTATGAAGGCTTGCAGGGATCAATAGGACAGACATTATTAGAGTTGAAGTGCTTTGTGGATGTTGATTGGAGAGGTGACATTGATAGCAGAAGGTCTCCTAGTGAATATGTTATTTCCTTATTCGGCGGAGATATCAGTTGGATGAGTAAAAGGCACAACATAGTTGCTTCATCTACTATAGAGACAAAGTATATGGCCCTGCATGATGTCAAGGAGGCTATTTGGTTGTATAGGTTGTGCAAAGAGCTTGATTTTGCACAGGGAAAGGTGGTCGTTGGGTGTGATAGTCCAAGTGCCATTTTCTTGGTTAAGAATTCAGGCTTCAATGCAAGGACCAACCACATGGGTATACAATACCACTTTATCAGAGAGAAGATAGAAGACAATGTTGTAATGCTGAAGAAAGTTGACACAAAGGTGAACAGTGCTGACTTTTTGACCAAGGCAATGAATTCAGAGAAGTTTGAATGGGGTACAGTTGCATTGAGATTGAAGAAACATGCGAAACATTCACCAAGTGGGAGAATGTTGGGTATGACTTATACTTCACATTCAGATGATGACTCTTGCTGGCGCGGGAAAAGAAAGGCAAGAAGGGATTAGGGCAGCCTCCCTGGCAGGGGTGTGGGGGTAGCGCCCCATGGACCGCGGAGGCCTCGTACTGTTGTGGGCCTCTAGCTTTATGGTATTTTTCTTTTTTCTTAGTAGTTTAAGCTTGAAACCATGAATTGCTGTTGTTGCTTAGAGTTTCTAATCATATTTATATCCCGTTGTAAACTAAATGTTGTAATGAGTGCAATGAGGAGAATATAATGCATATTGCTGGACGTAACCTATATTGGATGAACTAGGATAAATATGTGTCTCCATTTTTCTTCGCTTTCTCTCTTTTCTGATTATCAATTGTGTGTGTGAGATTGTGTCGATTCAAATAAAAACTACATTGTTTTGGGAATTGAGAGAATTAATAAAAATGTTTTAGAAATTTCATTTATTTTTGTTATATAAATTTTATCAAAACATCATTTTTTAATTTCTTCGACCCTCAAAATGACTTAGTTTTGGAGTTGTTGGAGATAACTATATTAGATCATACCTTTTTCTCATACCTACCTTGCCTATCAATCTCCAACATCATTAAATCATAATCTGAAGAGGAGAGACAAATTGTAAAAGCTAGCTGAGATTTTGATCTAATAGTGTTGAAGAGTGGTAGACTGGTAAGCAAGTTAGACATGATAAAAAGGTAGGTAAAATTTGACACTGGTGATAAAGGATCATATGATCATATATATATATATATATATATATATATATATATATATATATATATATATATATATACATATATATATATATATATATATATATATATATATATCCACGATTCCGATATTTAGTGCAATAATTTTCCTAGAATATAAGAAGAATCCCTTGAGTGGGTAGAAAGAAACAAAATAATTCAATTTTTGAATTGTTAAAAATAACAAACTTTAGAATTACACCAGTGGATCGTTTTTTCAGTCATTCATTGAATGATAAATCACTACAAGTGAGGGAGATATACGATTTAAATAACGAAAAATCAATATTTAAAAATGGTATCTAAAATTACCGGAAAAATAAAAACAAAACCCGATATAATTTGACCATTCTGGACAAATCCAAAATCTTGATAGACAGAACCAATCATTAGTTCCCAACCGTGGGTTGAATGGAATCCTATACATAAATCGGTTGATAAAAGAATGGAAAAAGCTTTTATTGTGTCACTTAAGTTATATAGGAGTTCTTGAACCCAAAAATTCAGAATAATTAGTTCTTGATTGCTACAATAGAATAACCACTTAGAATACCAAAATATATTATATTTGTCGAGAAGTGCAAAAAAGTATGAATACGCTCTTCGTTGTGCTTCTTGATCAATTGGATGGTTTCTTTGTAAATTCTGGTAATGAGGTTTTATAGACGTGTTTCCGTGTATTCCTTTAGCATTTCATCCAAAAGGAACAGTTCCTTGAATTCTATGAATTTGTTTTCTTGAATTAGATTCAAGAAATTTTCAGATTGCCTAGTATTACACGAGTTGAAAATCTCCAAGATTCTAGACTTTTGGTAAATATGAAAGAGATGATTATATATATATACATATATATATGATATATATATATATATATATATATATATATATATATATATATATATATATATATATATATATATGGGGTAGAATCCTTCGACATAGGTGTCAAATTTAAAGGTTGACACCTCATTTGATAGCCGTTAGATAAAAAAAGATCAATGGTATCACATGTTTACAAATCACAGTCGTTGATTTTTTTTGATCTAACGGCTCTCAGATGAGATGTCAAACTTTAAATTTGACACTAATGTCAAAGAATCCTGCACACACACATATATATATATATAGTTTGGAAAAAATAAACCTGTTGATAAACAGGCCCTTATTTTAGGAAAGAAAAACGAGAAAATTTAAGAGCTACTAGAAATTGGACCGAGAAGATTTATGACCAATTGACTATAGACATTTAAACAATGGTTTTAAAATAATAAAGTACCCTATCCGTATATAATTGTGATGGTAGGTAGGAACGACCTTACAATGATTATGTGAGTGGATCGGTCCTTGTTAAAAGCTGTTCTAATTCTCCGGTCCACTTTACCTAACACGAACCATGATAGTATTTTGATTTTTCTCGGTTTGTTTATTATTATCTGTTCCTATACTTTTCAGATGCAGAATTTATTCCTTCTTGAATATTTAATGGCAAGGCCGTAATAGTATTTGATTGAACCTGTATATAAATGTAATAAAAATGTAATTTACCCACGTTTGAATTTCTACACATCATAATTAGTAAATACTTTATTTACTACTATTTTTTTGTAAATATGTCACTAACTCATATACAAACTGTAGTAAACTAATATATATTTTTAAAACAAAAATATAGCATTAATACTGTTAAGAGTGTTAGTGTTAGATTAGTGTTAGAAGTCCCACATTGTGTGTGTCTCATTGTATTCTTCAATTGGTTTGCTATATAATAGAACCAATGTTGTGTAGTTTAACACAACAAGGATTACTATCAATTCCTCTTGTATCTTGATATTTAACATGGTATTTAGAGCCTAACAAGAGGAATCTTAATCCGCTTAACTTAGTTCACTTTTCCATAATTTCAATATGGTTATAGAGAGATATCACCCTCCTTGAGGGATTCTCGTTGTTATTTCTTTTTCGGGTTTTTCTTAGTATGCTATGTGACTGCAGCTTAGACTGATCTGTCACATCAGAAAAGAATGATCCTTGGGAAGCTGTTGGGTTGACCGCCATTGATCGACCACCGTTGACTGCCGTCTCCGTTGACTTTTTTGATGACTTTCTGGCGACTTTTCTGACGACCCACTAGCGTCTCCGACGACCCACCGCCGTCTCCGGCGACTTTTCCGATTATGTGAATTTTTTTTTTTTTTAATCTTCTTTCTTCCCAAGATGGACTATTTATTCTATTCATCGTCCTCTTGAGGGGGAGCACCTTCCATGTTGCTGATGGTCATTCCAGCACAGTTGTCTTTGCCGATGATAATTCCGGCTCCGAAGTTCCTCTTGAGGGGAGCACTTTCCATGTTGCTGATGGTCATTCCAGCACAGTTGTCTTTGCCGATGATAATTCCGGCTCCGAAGTTCCTCTTGAGGGGGAGCACTTTCCATGTTGCTGATGGTCATTCCAGCACAGTTGTCTTTGTCGATGATAATTCTGGCACCGAAGTTCCTCTTGAGGGGGAGCACCGTCCATGTTGTTGATGGTCATTCCAGCACTGTTGTCTTTGCCGATGATAATTCCGGCATCTTCCATACCGTCGTCCATGTTGCTGATGGTCATTCCAGCACAGATGTCTTTGCCGATGATCATTCCGGCATCTTCCATGTTGATGTTCATTCCGACGCCATTTTTAGCACATTGTTGATTTTTGGTTTCTCATATAGGAGATTTATTTTGATGTTATGTTACTTGGTCATTTCATTTTGTTGATGTAGCACTGTTGCTTTTGGTTCCTAATAGGAGTATTATTTATGTATCAAGCTTGTAGCATATGATCTATATGCTACAGCTTGAGGGGGAGTGTTAAGAGTGTTAGTGTTAGAATAGTATAGAAGTCCCACATTGTGTGTGTCTCATTGTATTCTTCAATTGGTTTGCTATATAATAGAACCAATGTTGTGTAGTTTAACACAACAAGGATTACTATCAATTCCTCTTGTATCTTGATATTTAACAAATACATTATTGTATTAATAGGAAATAAATATCACCTCACGGAGAAACATTTTCCTAGCTGAAATTGGATGACCAGTGTATGCCCTTCTAGAGACGACTTGGAAGTCTGGGTCTCATTCTGATATGACTACATGAAATGGCCAAAAAGCATGCAGTTAGTAGAAATTTTATAATACTTACAAACAAGACCCGAGTCGTAATGACAAAAAGTTGTACTCATTAAGTGTTCATAATACTTTATACTGTTTTACCTAATAAGAAGCAGACAAATTGAACGTCAATTTTATGTGATCTTTCAACTTGCCAAGCATCAGAGCATATGCACAGTAAGCATATATTATTGAGCAAGTAATTAAACACAAAAGTGACATAATACCCACAATTAGTAACATGATTATGTAAACAAGCTGCTTAGCGTAAATTTCTGGTCAGGCTTTAAATAAACTTTTTCCATACATTTTAATTTTACCCGAAATTTTTCCCCAAAGTGATCAAAAGAGTTGGCACGACGAGCTTGTGGGAAAAGGAGGGGTCTATATGTCTCCCATTTGCACAACCATTTGTCAATCAAGATCTTAATTGATTGAGATATTGAGTAATGATGAAGGGTAAAATAATGTTATCACTTAAGTTGCAAGATAGCATTGCTACCATATATAGCAACCAATTAATTGGTGATATCTAAACAAAGTCTTAATTAATTTGTAATATTTATCTACAATATCATCTCTTGATATGAAATCTATGGATTAACTATATAGTTTTTTTTTTAATTATTCAAAAAACTATATAGTTATGATCTGGGGGGTTTCATCTTATTCAAAAACTAGCTAAAGAATCCAGCGCCATATGTTTTAGACTACTTAACCAAAAGGAAATGTTTTCTGTCACACGTGTTCTGACTTCTGAAAAATCCAATATATAGAAAGAAATAAAATTTAAAATATGTTCATTCACTTCCCATATAAAAGTGTTGAACAAAGCAATCAGTCTATGCATATATGCCACAATGTTGGTTGAGAGTGACCAAAGCAAACATTCTCTCCAAATATGAAACTAGAAAAGTTGTTGTAAGAATATGCTAGTGTTACCAAACTCCTTTGGCACAGGTGGTACGGAGCTTGGACCCCTTAACCAGAGGTCTCGAGTTCGAATCTGGAAATGGAAAAAAAGAATTGGGAGAGCCGCCTTTGAAAGGATCCGACGGTGCTTAATGGGGATTAGTCTTCGGTTACAATTGGAGGATATCTTTGAATTTGTTCAAAAAAAAAATGCTAGTGTGAATCTAGAAGCTGGAAATTAAACGAGCATCATGCTTTTATGAATCATCAAGGAAATTGTTAGTAGACTGACTTGTGGTCAACATATATATAATTAAACAGAGATCATAGCTTTAATTTGCTTACGTTGAGTTGGATAATTCGGTTTGATTCTGAACCGGTCATATAATTAAACTTTTTTGAAAAATTAAAACCAATTCAGGTTAAAGAAATGTTTTAGAAAAATACTGTGGTTCAGTTTGGTGTGATTTTCAATACAGTTCAATAATAATGGAATAGTAAGGGAAAGAGAAAGGAGAGTGAGCAGTGCAAAAACGAAAGTGCAATTGTCAATTATTGAGATCCATAATTCCTCAGGTGATGTGATGTTTCAATACTGTAGTCTGAAGAATGAATGCGCGGAACATCAAAATAAACGAATAGTACACTGAGCGCGCGTGCCGTCCGGAGAGCGAGACCAATTTTGATATTGAGAATTCTGAATATATTCATAAGATGAGAACGACATGGCTTTTGGCTTTTAGTTTTAGTGTCCTTCCTAGTTCATATTGTACGTGACAGATCATACATACATAAAAGGGAGGGAGTAGATACCCTAGAAATTAGAATTAGGAGAGGGAAAGAAAGAGACAGTGAGTGGTGCTTTGTTCAGTTGGAGTGCAAAACTTTATTCTTTTGTTTTTTTTCTAATATAAATAAGAATTAAACACATAACATGAAACAATCTATCCAAGTTCCTCATCACTTGCAAAACTTTATTTCTAGACAATGAAAAGTTGCATTTCGAAATTTGACATGGGTGCTAAGAAGTCCGGGCCCCTTATCCAGATATCTTGAGTTCGAGCCCTGAGAATGAAAAAAAATGATTTTGAAGAGCCGCCCCTGAAAAGGATATGAGATAATGCTCGATGGGAATTAGTCTTCGATTAGAAGAGCATAAGAATACCTTTAAATTTATTCAAAAAAAAATTGGCATTTCACAAGGCAGAGCTGAAAACTACGCCACTTTGGGTAATGACTTAGACGACATGTTGGGCAACGCGGGCAGTGCGGGCATATAGGTACCATATATTTATCTCCGTAGTCGCCGTCAAGGGCCCTGCCCGCCCTTCCTCTTACTGCCCCTCTTTTATTCTGTCAGTCATATTGTTTTGTATCTCTCTCTTCTCTTCTATCTCTCTTTCTCTGTTTTTTCACTTTCACTTCCTTCGCGCCGAATAATGATGTACAACCTTTTTCATCTACCGGTTCTCCTTCACAATTAACTCCTATATGCGATAATTTTATACTAATATTAATAGTTTAGTATTAATTTATTTTAATACAATATAATTAGACTTTGTTAGGATTTAATAGAAGTCCCATCATTATTATGATGCTTAATAAATTCTCACTTGAAAATTCAAGGAAAGTTAGGATAAGAACGAAAAAAGATGTTCCTTCTAATAATAACGTTAATTTTTTTTATAAGAAATTAACACGTGAATGTTCCTAATAAACGAGGAAGGCTAACGGCTCATTATAATAGTTTACATATGTTATTTTAAAACATTAAATCCTCATTCGCTGACAGAACATGTTTTTATTGTATTTAAATGAAGAAGGTAAGATAGACATGAAACGCATAGGTATAGGATAGGAAGACGAAAGGACATGACTCCAGTACATTATGCATGGAATGGAATGTGATACAAACGCACATTCCCATATACATGGGTCATGGGCCCCTACTCATGTCTCACCTTATCCAGCACTCCAGCTTTCGCAGGGCTCTTCCCATTACATCTTTTTGGTCCCTTTTTTCCCCCTCCTTCTCCTTTTCAATTGTTACAGCAACATGATACATTCATTCTAATCCGTAAGTACCGATGATGACTCGCTCTTCAATCTACGACCGCGATCGATATGGCCTTTATTGATCTTTAGTACTTAGAGATTTTCCAATATGTGATTACTATGGATCCTCCCTTTGATCAAAGAGGAGTGTTTGTGTTTGGCTATATATACAGAGAGAGAAACCATCCATGTTAAATATCAATCTATATCAAACACTTGAGAAATGTCTGTCTGTCTCATCATTTGATCATTGGAACAACACAAATGATCGATATCGGATACTTATAGTATACTAGAGAAGCGCTTACAAGATTTAAACATTGGGTTTTATTAATCTCATGTTAAATGAGATAAGTTATCTCATGTCATAGATGGAAACTTATCTTATATAGCATGAGAATAGTTTTTCCCTTAAACATTTACACGTATTGTTCGAATTCGACAATAACACATATCGACAAAACAGAAAAGAGAAAAAGAGAAGAAAAATTGACACATTGATTTATCATGATTCAGCCAATATATTTACGTCCAGCTTGTCTATACTATATTCACCTCACTGTCACTCATTACAAGTCACTCGTTACAATAGAGCGAGACCCTAATTGCCTGACCCTGACAACAAGGCCTTCATCAACATTCTAAGTATGAGTCATACCCAACACGTCTTCCTTCTATGAAGAATTTAGGGTTTCCGGTGGCTAGCTAAAGGCAAAGGGAAAATGTAAGATGAAATTTTTAGTCTCATGTGTACAAATTAATTAAATGGAAACGGAGGATGTCATCGATCTTTCTAAAGAGATCAAGATCGTCAATGAATGGTTCTTAATTGTAGCTTTTCTTCGCCATATTGGACGGTCCCTACCTTAAAAGCAGCAACGTACGTAGGTCATCAACATGTTCCACAATGAGATTGATTGAGTGAGTGAGAATTCCAACGTAACAAAGGGTTCAAAGCTGACAAAAGCTATTGTTGGAAAAGATTCCTTGGGTAGGAAAACAGTAAAATACGATTGATCACCTAATTAATGGCTTGGGGGCATATGGATTCTAATTGAAATGGGGAGGGACCTATATGAAGAATTTCTGACAATCAAATTAGAACTCACTAGACGACACTACGAACAAAGGCGTTAAGAGAATTTTCAGTTTACTGTTTCCAATGCTGCCTATCAACGCGGCTTGATCCATTTTTGGGGCTTTGCATGCTTAGGCAGCTTTACTCATAATTAATTAAAGCCTTCTTTATGTTAACTAATAAATATATTAAGTACATTACTATTGGAAATCGACAGTACACAAATCGTAAACGAAAAAGAAGAAGAGAGAGAATAGACACAACTACTTATCTTGGTTCACTCAATTTGATTACGTCCAATTTGTCTGTACTATATTCACTTCACCGTCACTCGTTACAAGTCATTCAGTTCACAAGGCAAATATAAATAGGATCCGAAAATCCTAATGGGCCCAAGCCCAAACTGCTAAGAAAATTACAATAATTCGGAGACTCACAACAGTGCCTAGCCTCTACGTGCCTAAGGGCGCGGCTCCTGGACCCCCTTCCGCTCACCTGGGAGCGGGACCCCAGTTACCTTTATGCTGACCCCGACAATTAGGGTCATTATCAATATGCAAAGTATGAGCTATACCCAACAATTACTAGCTCAATTTCCATGTGATTTATACATTGAAGATCTCCAGACCAAGATACGGTGTCTGGTATGCGGTGCATATTAATTAATCAACTGACTTTTATATGATCAGTTATTCGAAAGTGTATGTTTGAAGAATAAACGAACGGATATTACTATAATCTACCTGGATTAAATGGCCTCACTTTCCACGTCATCCATGTTTTGTTCCATTAATATTGTAAATGGTTTTTTTTTTTTTGTTAAAGTTTGAGTAGGAAATTAACGTCGGACTAGATTTGAATTATGTTAATTAACAAATAATCTCCAATATTTAAAAGCTAAAATTCAGTTCATAAAATATGATTGTAGACCCCTAATTTTATAATCAACCCTTGCATGCTAATTGCGCAGCAACTCATTTTTTTTGTTTTGTTTTTTATTTTTTTGTAATTTAGCCCGATTATTGTAGTAGGATCTGCCCGCCTGCATCTTGTATCTTGTAGCAAAGCCACCTGGAAACTGTGATTATAGTGGAAACAAAAAACTTTAAAACATGTTATAAAAAAAAAAAAAAAATCTTTAAAACATTCACGAATTGAAGGAATGTTTTCTATAATACTTTTCAAGCTCATAGAAACCAATAAAACCATACAAGCCAATTTTCGGGCAAAGATAAAGTATGTGCCAGCAAGCCCATATTCACTGTATAAGAAATCATAAGAATATCTGAAAGGGCCCCTTTTCACCGAACAACTAATTAGAGATAATCAAAATAGCACAGTTAATTTGATTATTTTATTGTCCCATTAGAGCAATTATGCTTATAATAAGTAAATGGGTTATATTGTTAGTGGTTGATGGATCGTAGATAATGACTATGATTTTGATAGTAAATTTGTCTTTTATATCTTTCTCCTTTGCTTGGAAGGGGAGTTAATGGATAATGGGGTCGAAGTTATATCATTTCACACCCTACACACAATACAAAGATCAATTCATGTGGTTATATTATTGTTCTGTCCTGTGGACAGAGATGTTCAACCTTTGTTAGGTTGATTGATCGTTTTGGACCGTATAGCCTTGACCAGGGGTATCTATGGAAAAGATATCCCTATGCCTAGCTTGATCACTGCAAAGTATATGAATGTGGTGATAGTGTGTTGTGTGTATCGAATATCAAGTGTCTTGTTCTGTCGAGGAGCCCTCCTATTTATAGGGGCTGCCTCTGATTTGAATTGGTGTAGCTGAGCTGTAATGACGCGGGATCATCAATGCTTTGTCGGCCGTTACCAGAGGTTACGTATCAGATATCACGTCTCCATAACTACAGCCCGTTTCAGGTATTCAAATGGGGAATATTCGATGGGGTATTCCGGTTTGAGGAGATGGGCTCGTTTGGTGTGGGCCTTCTTACCGGGTTCATGAAGTAAGCCGGCTTATATGGGCATTTAACCCGGGTTCATGGTACAGATCCATAACAGTTGCCCCCCAGCCAGGTTATCCGATACTTCGGGTTGCCTGGATGTCTGAGAGTACGGGTGATATAACCCGGAATAGCCTATCGATTGCGCTTTGTTTGTGGCTCTTTTTCGGATCTCGGTCAATCTCTCTCTTTAACGCTCGTCTGGCCACATGTCATGGTTTGCGTGCCTTTGCGTGCTGCAGTTACTTCCTGCAGTCTTGTTTATCGCGCGCATTTATGAGTGTCATCATTTTAGTGTGTCGAATCATTGCCTTTTGCGGCGATGGGGTGGCTGCGCCTTTAGCACTCCCACGTTGTTTTGCCCGTTACGCGCGGTTTTTGGCGTTTGTAAACCACTATGTGTTTGGAATGACCATATTATCCCTGCTCCTTGGCCTTCCTGTGGCGCTCTTTTTATTCTGCAGTTTCTATTTTTCTTTGTCATTTGCCTTTGTCATTTGCTCAGCTATCGTTTCTAAGCTCCTGCTGTTTACTGTGATTTCATTTCGCTGCACCTTTCATCTGTTTGCACTTCCATAATCAGGTATTTTGTGTTTTTTACTTCTGCTTGCATTTTCTTTCTCTTCGTAGCTTTAACATCTTCCTCGCTTTTTTGAAACGTGATTTCCTGTTAAAGAAGCGTTTTCTTCTGACCTTAATTTTCTTAACGAAAAATGGGAAGGAAGAAATCCTCCTTCCCTGTTTTGCGGTGCGTCCAGGAGGTTGACGTGAACTCCAACTTGTTAGAACGAATTCCTCCTGGTGCCCGTTATTGGCTTTGGGGGATTCCCAGGACCGCAGAGGAGGAACGGCAAGCCATGCTTCGTGGGCACCGTGGTTCAAAACCTCGTAAAGGTGGTCGAGGAGACCGTGGTCGAAGAGACCGTGTATCCTCCAAATCCCGGGTTCCACATTCTATCCGGGTTCCATCACCCAATCCTTCCCTTCCTTTATCTGAAAGTCCCAGATTTATGAGTTCTGGCCTTGAGAATTCTCGCCCTTCTCTTCCTGCTCCCCAAGATGGCCCTTGTTTTTCATGCGTTTACCTGAGCTCTCAACTCGTCCAGCAAGGCTGTAGCTCTTTAGCAGACTCTACCCTTGATAGTTGTCGTCATGGGAGCATTCCAGTTCCTACTCCTTTATCCGGCCGAGTTAATGAACCAATTACAATTTCTGACCTGTCCTCGTCGTCATCTAGTGATTCATCTGATAGCACTTTTATTTCAGGTATATCCATCCTCTTCTGATACCCTTTTTGTTTGCTTTTCATTTCTAGGTTTTAATGGCATGTATCCCTGAAGATGTAGATGAGTCGGGTTCGAGCGAGACGTGTTTCGAGTCTCCCCCTTCTTCTCTAGTTGCTCAATTCCCCTGGGTAACATATGAGGTTTTAAATACCACGTCTGGAATGAATTCCGATGACGTGGCTGGTCTTCCTGTTGGGCAACTGGAAAATTATGATATTTGCCCGCCCTCCGAAGATGAACCCGTGTGTTCTGGAGGGGCAGAGATTGAGCCCTGCTCTTTCTTTTTTTATCGAGATGTGATAACACAACTCGGTGTTCGATTTCCTCTGACCGAGTTTCAGATGGAAATTCTTAATCATTTGCACATATGTCCCACTCAACTCCACCCCAATGGCTGGGGTTTTGTAAAAGCTTTTGAACGTTTTTGCGCGTATCTGACGCTTGTCCCGTCAGTTTGTGTCTTTTTCTATTTTTTCCAAGTTGTATCCTGCCGCACTGGTCGCGAACCTCCTGAACGGAAGGGATGGGTTACCGTTCGCGGAGTCCCAAATCGCAGGTTATTCCGAGTTTATACTGACTCCTTTAAGCATTTTAAGGACCAGTTTTTCAAAGTTTCCTCCCATCCTGAAAAGGAGGTGTGGTTTCTTAATAACTGCGGGACTGAGGATGTAGAGGGAAAGTTCCCTTTATGCTGGTCGTTTGATCACTTCCGGTTTCCCCCCGCAAGTTACCGTTTTAATGAATCCGAGTTGAGCCCTTCGGATATCAACACGGCTATTGCTATTGGGAGTTACCTGCGAACCCGACAGCCTGCCAGTGTTGCCTCGTTGATTTACAAATCTCAAGAGGAGCTTGACCTGGAATTAAGTATGTTCATCTTTGCATTTTAATTTTCTCTTGAAATTTTTGTTGCCGTACCTAACACTTGTTTTACAGTTCCAGATATGGTGGGTCAGGCTCAAGAGGATCAAACCAGTAAGAAACCTGACCAACCTAGTTGGTTATCTGTTTTGAGTCGAGGTGCTACTGCCAAAGTTGCTGCCAAAGCTGCAGATCCGCCTAGCAAAAAGCGGAAAGTTGTCGATGAGCAGCCTAAGAAACCTGCTGCTGAAAAGCCTAAGACTGTAGAAAAGCCCAAGGGAAAACCGGATAAGAGCATTCCGGACGCTCCAGTGGTGACCCCAGCTGTCATCATGCCCCCTCCTTCTGCTGGGATTTCCAAACATGTGTTGTGGAAATCCGGTCTTACCACTCCTCTCTCCGCGAAGCCATCTGCCCGCCAGAGATATTTTTCAACTCTTCTCCCTTCACAGCCGCGCAAATCAAAGAGCTGGAAGATATGGAGGTTGGTTGTATGAAGATGTCGGGTATGGTCCGACCTTTGCTGTCTCTGAAGAAAAACTATCTTCAGACCTACAACGACTTGGCTGCTTGCCAAGGAGAGAAATCGAAACTCCTGGCTGAGAAGTCGAAGCTCCTGACCGAGTTAAAAGAGGTCAAAGATGCGCTGACGAAGGAGAAGACGGAGGGAGGGAAGCTGACGGAGGATCTCTCTTCCACTAGGGAAGCTTTGGCCAAAGCCCAGAAGGATTTCAAGGACCTTAAGACTGTGCATGACTTTAATCATAAGTCGTTGACGGCTATTAAGCAGAATTTTGAAAATCTGGAGGCGAAGCTGGAGGAATCCGAGTCCCTTGCCCAAGCTTATAGGGTGGAACTCGAAAAGGCCATAGCGGGTTCTTTTGAGAATGCCCTTAGCCAATTGCGGGTTGTGAATCCCGGGTTGCAATTTTCCATACGTGGCATCCATCCGCAAGCCTATGTGAGCAATGGTGCTATCGTTGGGTGTCCTCCGGAGTCTCCACCCTGTGACTCGGCCAACCCTAGTGAGGATCGCTCCGTGGAAGAGAAGGGCAAAGAGGTCAACACGTGTCCCCCCCCTTCTTCCTAGTTTTTGTAAATTTGATTTCCAGACTTTTTAAGTCCTTCCTGTAATGAACATGCACGAATGTGCATCCAGTTTTATATAATATTTTTAGCTTTTGACTTTCGTCAGCTATTTTTGTTTAAACAACCTGGCCAAGGTTGGAGCATATTTGACGGATTCCGATTTTGTCATTTTATTTATGACGCATATTGTTGGGTTCGTTATGCAAACTAAACCGGCATATACATAGATCAAAAACGTCTATGCGAAGCTTTCCAAGGCAGAAGCAATCGTAACACCTACCCATCCCCTTCTGTAAGCAAAGGGTGAAAGGTAACTTTGACCTGATCAGGGTCATCGTTAGCAGATTGCATCTCCTGACTTGGTGAGAATTCGACATCAATAACAAATAGGAGTAGATCTTAAATAAGAAATAAATCCTCATTTATTTAATTGTTCGAGTAATATAAAGATGCCAGCATATTTGGCTTTAAAACAAAGTCCCTAGTAGAGGATAACTTTTATTATATAATAGATGAGAATTGTTCAACTATAATATGTCTTGAGTTTGTCCGCGTTCCATGTTCTTTTAATTGGTTTGCCCTCAATTGTTTCGAGGACATATGCTCCTTTTCCGAGTTTGCTTCTAACTCGGTAAGGACCATCCCAATTAGCTGCTAGCTTGCCTTCTTTTGCGTTGCGGTTACCAACGTCTGCCCTTCTGAGAACTAAATCATTGATCTCAAAGCTTCTAGGTCGCACCTTTTTATCATGCTTGGCCGCCATCTGTTGTTTGGCCGTGATATCTCGACAATGAGCTAGAACACGAGTTTCCTCAATGAGATCTAACTCGGTAGTGAGCATTTTGCTGTTTTGCTGCTCGCCTTGTTTTATACCATTCATCCGCCTCCAAGAGGCTTCTCCGACTTCAACTGGAATCATAGCCTCACAGCCATATGTCAATCTGAAAGGAGTTTCTCCTGTTGAAGTCTGGGTACTGGTTCTGTATCCCCATAGAACGAAATGTAACTGTTGAACCCAGCTTCCTTGGGCGTCGTTCATACGTTTCCTAAGTCCTTCCATAATTATTTTGTTAGCTGCCTCAGCCTGTCCATTCGACTGTGGGTGTTCGACGGAAGCGAAGCGGTGCTTGACGTGAAAGTCCTGCATCAATTGTTGGAAGCTTTTGTCCGTAAACTGGGTTCCATTGTCTGTTACCAATTCAGCTGGTATCCCGAACCTGGAAATTATGCTTTTCTCGAAAAATTTCCGGATTCTGGCAGAGGTGATAGTAGCTACTGGTTCAGCTTCTATCCATTTTGTGAAATAATCTACTGCCACAATTAACCACCTTAGTTGTCCTTCAGCCGGTTTGAATGGTCCTCGGATGTCCATTCCCCATTTGAAGAATGGCCAAGGAGAGGATATGTAACTCATTTCTTCTGGTGGGGAGAGGATATGCTTGGCATGTTTTTGACAGCTATCGCATTTTTTCACATGCTCCTTTGAATCCCTCTCCATAGTTGGCCAGTAGTATCCAGCCCGCAGCGCTTTTCGAGCTAGTGCTTTGCCGCCCATATGATGCCCGTTGATGCCTTCATGGATTTCTGACAATACGTAATCAACATCTTCATAACCAAGACATTTTAGCATCGGGGTATGCAACCCTTTCCGAAACAGCTGATCATCTACCACTGTATAGTGCGTCGCATCTCGAATGAGTTTCCGAGATTCCAGAATGTCCTCTGGTTTCGTACCTTGTTCCAGGTACTCGATGATAGGGTGCCGCCAATCTGTCATAGCGGTGATCATCATGACGCAACTCGGGTTGGGCATATTTTGCTGTATTACCGTCCTGTGGTTTCCTGGATTCTTTGTACTGGCCAGTTTGGATAATATATCAGCTCGGCCATTTTCTTCCCGAGGTATGTGCTTGACCTGGGCTGTGTTGAAGTTGGCCATCAATTCTCTTACTTTCTGCAAGTATTTGACCATTAAGGGTCCTTTTGCTTGGTATTTGCCATCTATTTGTGATGCGACTAACTGGGAGTCAGTGAACACCATCACGTGAATGGCTCCGTGATCTTTAACCTGGGATAACCCAGCTATTAGAGCCTCATACTCGGCTTGATTATTTGACGTTGGAAAGTTTAACTTTAGCGAGTGCTCTATGGTGATTCCGTCTGGGCTTTCGAGAATGATACCAGCGCCACTCCCCTTTTGGTTAGAAGATCCATCAACAAAGACTTTCCAAGTTCTGCCGGTTTGGTGTTGTTCCTGGTGCGATGACGTCATTTCCATTATGAAGTCGGCCAAAGCTTGCGACTTAATAGCCTTCCGACTTTCATAACTGATGTCGAATTCACTTAGCTCAATTGCCCAACTTGCCATCCTTCCTGCCAAGTCTGGTTTATGCAACACCTGTCTGACCGGCTGGTTGGTGCGGACTCGGATCTGATGTCCCTGGAAGTAGGGTCGTAATCTCCTTGCTGTAATTAGCAATGCATATGCTACTTTTTCCAACTTTTGATATCGTAATTCGGCTCCTTGTAGCGCCCTGCTAATGAAGTAAATTGGCTTCTGGTCTTCCTCTGTCTCCTTGATTAGGACTGCACTTACGGCTTCCTCACCCACAGCTAAGTATAAGGTCAAAATGTCTCCTAACTCGGGTTTGGTCAATATCGGTGGGGTTGATAAGCATTGCTTCAATTTAGCGAATGCCTGTTGGCATTCCGGGTTCCAATCCGCTGTTGCTTCCTTTTTTAGTAGTTTGAAGAATGGGAGGGCCTTTTCCGCCGACTTGGGAAGAAAACGCGTTAATGCCGCGATTCTGCCCGTCAGTTGTTGTACTTCTTTTTTATTTTGGGGCTCCTTCATATCCAGAATTGCTCTACACTTTTCAGGATTTGCTTCGATTCCCCGGTGAGTTAACATGAACCCCAAGAATTTGCCTGCTGGAACGCCAAATGCGCATTTGGCCGGGTTAAGGCGTATGCTGTAGGTTCTGAGTTTGTTAAAAGTTTGTTCCAAATCCTTAATGTGCATTGCCGCACAAAAAGATTTGACAATCATATCATCAATGTAGACCTCAACATTCTTTCCCAACTGATCTTCAAAAATCTTGTTCATCATTCTTTGGTACGTGGCTCCTGAATTTTTTAGGCCAAATGGCATTACGTTGTAGCAATAGTTCGCCTTTTCAGCAATGAAGGCAGTTTTCTCCTGGTCCTCAGGATACATTGGGATCTGGTTGTATCCCGAATATGCGTCCATGAAGGACAAGAGTTGAAAACCAGCCGAGTTGTCGACCAGCTGGTCTATATTGGGCATTGGGTATGAGTCCTTGGGGCAAACTTTGTTTAGGTCTGTATAGTCGGTGCAGACCCTCCATTTGCCATTTGGCTTTTTGACCATCACCACATTGGCCAACCATGTGGTGTATTGTATTTCTCGAATGAAACCCGCCTCCAGCAGTTCCTTGACATGATCTGCCAAAACTTGTTGTCGTTCTGGTCCTAATTTCCTTTTTCTCTGGGATATCGGCACTGATCCAGGGTAGACTGATAACTTATGGCAACAGAATTCCGGGTCAATACCCGGAATTTCAGATGACGTCCATGCAAAGACATCTTTGTTGTTCCTGAGAAACTCCGCGATTTCTGCTTTGAGGGAAGGATCAGTGGACTTGCCAATTCGAGTGCATTGACCGGGTTTGTCCCCTAGGGTTAAGTCTTCCAACTCTCCATCGGGTTCTGGGCGTGGGACTGTGTCTTCCCTCATGTCTAGTTCAACAACATTAACCGCTTTCCTCTTGCCTTCCTTCATCCCTCCGGTGTTGGGGATGTATTTATCTCCTGGATGGGCTCGAGGGGGGTTTGCCTCCTTTACTGTGTCGAAATAACAGCCTCGAGATTCTTTTTGATCACCGCAGACTGTGATGACTTCATTGGTACTACTCAACATTTTGATCTTTTGGTGCTTGGTGGATACCATCATATCCTAGACGTGCAAA
>JAVKPL010005711.1:0-24613 GCA_032173675.1 Gastrolobium villosum
CACACCGCACACTTAACACAATAGCATCACACACCTCACCAAATACAGTACCAAGACAATCACATAAAAGGGTAGGAGGAGAAAACAACACCCAATTTTAGTAATTTCCAGAAGAAAAAAAATATATATACCGAGAGAATATCAAGAGGCTTTGGAGCATCCCTACCGGAAACACCACTGGACACAGAGCCAAGAACCGTTTGTTTCCCAATGCTGGAATTGAAAGGAGAAGCCACAAGAGCTGCAATTTTCTTGCAAGCATATTGTATGTGATCAAGCAACACTACCAAATCATCTTTCACATTTATTCCTGTCTTACCCACATACTCTATCAATGTAACAAACTCAACATCACTTGCAGATGAAGAAGAACCACCACCTAAGGCCTTCAGTGACCTTACCCCAAACCCAGAAACCGAAGCCATTCTTGGTCTGCAGAAAGGGGTCCTTCCTGGCAAAAGTTGAGCTTTTGATAGGAAAGTTTGAAGCTTTGGCCGGAAAGTGATGAGTTGATAGAAGGGTGATGATGTTGCAGCTGACTGCATATTGTGAAAAAGTTATCAAGACTTTATCAATATGTTTTCATATTACACAATTTCAGTGGTAGATACATCACCACACTCAAAACAGCTGAAATACCTTTTATTTTTTGGTAAAGGGTGCGACAGAGAAATAGATAGATAAAGAAAGAGAAAGAATTGACAAAAAAAAAAAAATGTGGGTCCCACCTCTTTATGAGAGTGCAAGGATGTAAGTTGTGTCATCTAGAGGGATAAATATTTTTCCCTTTATTTTTTTTAGAATATATTAGCATTCTATGCTGCACTGATATCCACACGGAAGATATTTTGACATATTAATTTTAAAAATTATTAAAATAAATTTTGATATTAAATAATATTTTTAATTTATGTAATATACACTATATTTAATATTTAATAATTTAACAATAAAATAAAGTTTAATTTATAATAATCATCAATTTCATAAAATATTATAAATATTTATATTAAATTCAATAAAATGATAATCGTAATTTAACGAATCTAATAATTGAAACTAAAAACATAATACAATGCAACATTTGAATCTTTTTTTTAGTCTATCTAATGTGTGATGGAGTGTCGGGTATTATACTTCTAAAATATCGGTGCATCATAAATAACACTAGCACACTTTTTATTTTTGGGAAGAATTTAAGCTGAATAATATTCATTTATGGGAAAAAATGTGTCATTTTAAATGACACACCTTATTATATCTTTTCACTCTCACAAAGAGGTGGAACCCACAGCTTTAAAAAAAATTCCTCCACTCTTTCTCCCATAATTTATCTATTTCTCTTATTTAAAATAACACAATTTTATATCCTTTAAAATAATACAAAATTTTTCCTTCATTTATATATGGCAAAGATTTGCATAAAATCGGCGCTTGTCTGTGTGTAATAGACCAACAGTCTAACAGTGTAAGACTGTTGTTGATTTTATTTCAATCCAATAATTTGGTGTCCACTGATATAGAAAAGAGGAAGGATATTCTTATTACCAAAATCTTCTACTACTAATTTACTATCTATATAATCACCATTGGATCAACATTTTCTCTTTTTTCAAAAACTTTTTAATATTCTCTCTCTTTGATTCAATAGTGATTAGATAGGCAGTGAGTTAGTAGTAAAAAATTTGATACTAATAATATCCTTCCTCTATAAAAAATGTTTTATTTGAAATTTAGGAGATTATTTTTATTTTTTGAACAATATTAAATATGGGAAGATTATTTTCACCATCTTTTTTATCACTTCTTATTATCAATCTTCTTCTGTTATCAATTATTTATAAATATATACTACGGCGAGTATATCAATCTTCTTATTGTCTTTTTATTACCACTTGTTATTATTATTTTTATGAAAAAAATAATTTAATATTACAATTATATACTCTCAAAAATATGTAATTATAATCGGTGCCACAATAATTTTTTTTACAACAAAATAAGCAGTAGATTTCGCTTAAAAATTATGATAAATTACACTTGCTTCTCTCATGATTTTCGATAAAGTTGCACACAAGATTCATGTTGTTTGCGGAATTAATTCTCTAATTATAAAATAATACTTATTACAAAATCATCACTTAAGAAAAAATTGTCATACACATATATATGTATATATAGAGAGGCTCATCGTACTTGATATAACTTTATTTTTGGCTACTGAATCATAACCGTACAAAGATGGATCAATAGTAACCAAAAGAAGAGAGAGAAAGGAATACATGACTATTCAAAGATGAAACAATTAATATAAGAAAATAAATAAACATAACGACATGGACGAAGATAAATATATCTCTAGTTGTTTGAGAAATATTTTTCTCATATATATATATATATATATATATATATATATATATATATATATATAAGGCTTATTATTTCTCAAGTCACTTGAGATAACTTTATCTCCGACCATCAAATCATAACCGTAAAATCAATAATGATAAAGGAAGAGAGAGAAAAAGAAAATCAAAATCATTCAAAGGAGAATCAATTAATATAAGAAAATAAATAAATAAAATGACGTAATTTTGGAACGACCGCATATAAACATATATCAAGTGACTTGAGAAATTTTTTCTATATATATATATATATATATTAAGTGATACTGTATTAAATATACTATTAAATGATGCTTAACCATTTTACCCCTGATTAAATTAAAAATGATAACTTTACCTCTGTTCCAATACTGTACACAATATGTTCCTGTTTGACTGTTGACTCGACAAATTATAAATTTGTTATATTTATATTTTAAAAACTCTCATTTTGACCCAAGGGGGAAAATAAAGAGGTAATCTAGCACCCTTAAACCCTAACTCCCAAAATTGTGGATTTTGCCACAAATTTTCCTCAAATTGTGGGGTGGGTTCCTTCCACATTTTTTAATGAATTTTCCTCTTGTGGTCATTGTATGTTGTGCCACGTTTGATTTGCATGGTTTTGGTTCGTCCTTCAAAGTGTGCACCATTGAGAATTTCAAATTGTCTCTCATTGTGATAGATAGGGGTGTTACGGGTCGAGCCGAGCCGAGTTTTAGTGTTAAAAGACTAAGCCCGTGTTTAAATTTGTCAGTCTGATCAAGCCTGTTACCTATTATAAATATAATTATCGGCCTGTGACCTGACTTATTTACAAAAATTAAAAGCCTGGTTTAGCCTGTTTAAAAAAAAAACAGACAACAAAAAATTATCCAAACAGAATATACAATCAACAACACTGATAATTCCATGAATATTCATAAACTCAATATATATCCAAACAACATAATATAGAACAAAATCACTCAAAAAGTCTATTAAACCAATAAAATAGGATGAAATAAATTGATGAGAGAGAGCTATTACAAGTAGTATAAAAAAGTAAAATAAATATTTATATACTAGGTCAGCCTGGGAGGCTCTAAGGCTGAACTTCTGAATTAGAGCATGAAGCCTTCTTATTAAATGAGCTTTTATATAAGTCCAAGCCTGGTTCCATCAACCAATTTTAAATATATAAACTCAGGCCTTCACGAGTCGAGCTAAGGCCCCTGGTTCGCTTAGCATCCCTAGTGATAGATAATTGCAACATAAATATTTAAACTTGAGCTCATCTTTCACATAAAAACTGTAACATCCTTGTTTCGTGCCGGTTCAATTAACATGCATATGATAAAAAACAGAAATAGCGGAAGACTTAACTTACGAAAATACGAGCTAACTTTTTCTTTTTCTAGTTTAATTCTTATTCGGCGAAGACGAAAATCGGACAGAGTAACCTCTGTAAATCGAACAACTGAGGATTTTCCAATCCCACTCCCAAAGGTTCCTGATAGACAGTTTATACATTATATAATTCCAGGAGTACCAGGCATCCATATCAAATTATATACCCATCCATGGGCGCATGCATACTTGGCTCTGTGCCACTATGTCTAACAGCATGCAATCCAACACATAAACATAACTGAATACTACATCATCATATCAACATGCTTGAATACTCAAATATACATGCATCCAACTGAAAAACATGTACAAAACATATACAGAATAAAGGATCAGACATCTTGATCACCAAATGAATAGAACACTATACAACAGTACATGTTCTCCAAAAATAACATCTATAATAAATAGTAGCCTCCGGCTACCCAGAACTCCATATCCTCATACTAGTACCTCTAGCCACGGGTAGTGTCCTTGTCCCACGAGGGCTCTTCAATTAACTGTATTCCTGAAATCATATCCCCAAACGGGGTTAGAGACGAATCTCTAGTAAGCTCCAGGTTTATAGAGAACTCTCCATACCCTGGGCTCACTTCCTGCATGACAGTCAGATACATAATATACAAAATATCATATAAGCAATTATACTGAACATATCACGTATAACATATCATATAATCAAATATCATAACTAAACAAAGCATATACACAAATCTTATCAGAGACGTACACAGTCATTCCCAAAGGATGACCCCAAGTGGAAATCAACGCACGTAACAAATATCATATACAAAAATCATCACAATAATCACATCAGAACAAAGCGTGTTATATCAGAGACGTACACAATCATTCCCAAGGGATGACCCCAAGCGGAAATCAACGTACGTAACAAATATCATTTACAAAATCCTCATACATATCACATAAAATATGTCATATAATCAAATATCATAACTAAACAAAACATATACCCATATCATATCAGAGGCGTGCGCCGTTATTCCCAAAGGATGACCCCAAGTGGAAATTAACGCACGTGTTCCCAAGGGAGGACCCCAAGCGGAACCAGAACATATCGGAGGCATACACCGTCAATCTCAGGGGGAAACCCCAAGAAGACATCAGTGTACATAAGATCAATGACCAAAGATCATCACATAACAGAGTGTACACAATCAATCCCAAGGGAGGACCCCAAGCGGAAATCAGTGCACATGTTCCCAATGGAGGACCCCATTACAAAGGAGCTATGAGATTTCTTTTTGTCTAGTGCCTAAGCCCAAGCTTAGCCACCTATATAAATTATTTTACGCGTATAAGTGTTCTCACTTTGCGAAACAATATTTCCAAACATATACCTCCTTTGAAAATGCCCATAAACACATATAAGGCCCAAAGAAGGAACTTATTCATTTTTCTTTTTAACTAACCCAACCAAAGGTTTAAACATCTAATCATATAGTTCTTAGACCATATAAGTGCTCATCAACACAAACAAGCACTCTAAAAACATACTTCCTTTGTAAATGGCTAAGAGACACATAAAGGAAATCATGCCACTCATCATTAATCCCCTACAAGATATTATTTTCATATTGGCAATTTATCAAACACTTGGTCCACACACTTTTATTCATGTATGGCTGAATTGTAGGTCATCTTTTTCAAGCTTTTATCATCCACTCATGCTAGTTTTCAACAGCCAATCACTAACATAGATAAACAACTATAAAATTCCAACATAAATCCCATCAAATATCATCATTATATTTATCATGAAATCTGCCCAAAATTGCATAATTAACCATAAAAATCTTACTTTAAGATCAAGTTCCTCACCTTAGTTTTGCTCCACAACCCTTAGAGATTCTTTTCCAAGCTTTTATATATAAAACACACTTTTTTTTTTCAGTCCTCACATGAACAGGGCAGCGCCCTAAGATGGAGAGGGATCTCATGGAATAAGGCCTCTCAAAATGAAAAAACGCTAAGGATATTCTCACAAGCTCACAAGTTTAAACTTTCAAGAAGACAACTTGGGATTTTAGTGACCAACTCAAGGAGAACCAATTTTGCCCTTTTCTTCAATGGAGTCACGCCTTGTTTCTGTCTTCCTTCGTGGGAAATAAAGAAAGCTGGTCGACCTTATTGTGTAAGAAGGAAGGAAAAGAAATATAAAGGAATCATGGTTGTAAAGTTAAGTTACTATAACTGGGTGACAATTTATATATCTACACACCTCCATTCGTTACGAAACTTTGCACACTAGTCCAGAATATTTTTATGGTAATATTTATAATTTTACTTTTTACTTTCGGGTAACTTTATTTATACGCATTTTTACTACTTAACTGTCATTTTAACTCCTTTTTCACCAAATGTGACTTTATTTCTTTATTTCTTTTTTCTTCCTTATAATTATTCTTCAATATTAAATCCATAATAAATGTGAGGGTCATTATATTCACCCCACCTTTTAAAGATTTTGCCCCCAAAATCGCACATATAACATAACACACACCTGACGTCAAACTCAGGATAACACTAGAGAATATCATTCTCTCGCTCTCAAATAGTATCCTCAGAAGTCAAACTTTCCAATTGTATCTTAGCCATAAGAATAACCATGTTCCTCAATACTTTCTCATTGCGAACCAGAACTTTCAGTGGTCCCACAACAAACTTCAAATCTTACTGTACCTCATTATCGTCCTACTCTAAGGCACAAGCCCTCAACTTCTCCTCCAAAGTCTGAATTATCCTCTCAGTCTGACCATCAATATGGGGATGATAAGCCGTACTCAGTCTTAGCTGCGTACCAAACGCCTGCTACAATACTCCTCAAAATTGAGAAGTGAACTTAGGGTCCCGATCACTAATGATGCTTTTTGGAACACCATGAAATTTCCCAATCTCTTTCATCTATAATCGAGCCAACTGCTCAATAGAGAAACTCATCTTGACTAGAATGAAATGTGCAGACTTAATCAATCTGTCTACCACAACTCATATAAAATCAAAACCAGCCTGAGTTCTCGGCAATACTACTACAAAATTCATAGAAATACTAACCCACTTCCATTCCGAAATATTCAAGGGCCACGGTAATCCAAAGGCTTCTGATTCTCAAACCTATATTAGTCATTTTATTTCTCTGAGCTCATTTAAGTTCACTTTTGTTCCCTAAGGAACAATATTAACAATTCACAGTTGAGTTTCTACACCGTTCTTAACGAAATGCACTGTGAATTACAAACTGTGCACTGTTTGCACACAAAATCGTAAAACTTCTAAACTTATCATTTTTGGTTTAAAAATGACTTGTTTAGCATATAATGGACTTTCATATACTTATTACATTAATCTTATTACTGATAATACCCTTTCCTTTCTAATTGTATATCAGTCCTTACACTGATAATACAATTTAAAAATTCTACTGACCAGAGAAACTGCACTCTATGAATTACACAAGGAATCTCCTTGATACATACAACATGCAAAACATAGCATCATAACTCATACTATGGTTAACTACTCAAGGGTTCTCCCTAAAATAGCTAACTGACATGTCTCACATGTCTAGTGTGACTCCCAGGGTCAAGCCATAGGCAATCAACATAAATTGTACACAACTGTAGTATGAAAATAACTCCCAGGGTCAAAGCCATAAGCAGTCAACATACCAAGGTCACTGGCCAGGATTCTCATAACATACATCATCATTGCATTATCATAACATCAAAAATCATATAATATTTATATCAACGTGAATGAATGCACATATACAACATATCAAACAATTTTTCATAAACTAAGCAATATCTTTCTTCATACCAGACCACCAGAAATTTGGTTTCATGACCTGATACATCTTGGTAGCAATAGGATGGATAATGTACTTACCCATATGGGCCTCATTTAACACCTCATCCGCTATCTGACATTTCGGAACAATGATCCGATCTTATTATACTTAACACCGAGCTTATCAGTGAATACAAAATCCTTTTCTTTCATCGACCGAACTCCTTCATCAAATAATTGAGCCTCTTTAATCCGATCTATTAACGAGTTCAATACAACAATAAAAGTCAACAAATACGGATTATCCTCTGAACTGACAGGAGTGTTGAAATCTCTAAACTTTTCAATCAAATCATACTCTGAAATCATCAAATTAGCCATACAGACCGCCTTCTTGCTTCAGGCATCGGCTACCACCTTGCCTTTACTTGGGTGATATTATAATTCAAAATCATAATATTTCAGAAATTTAACCCATCGGCTTTGCCTCACATTCAACTCTTTCTGATCAAATAGATACTTTAAACTTTTGTGGTTACTGTAGACAACAAAATCGGCACCGTATAGAAAGTGTCGCCAGATTTTCAAAGCGAACACTATGTTTGCTAACTCAAGATCATGCGTTGGATAGTTCTTCTCATGCGGCTTTAACTGCCGAGAAGCATAAGCAACCACCTGACGAAACTGCATTAATACACAGCCTAATCCTAACTTAGAAACATCACAACATTTTTCAAATTTACCTGCAAAATCAGGCAAAATTAAAACCAGAATGGAACTTAACTTCCTTTTTAATTCCTAAAAACTCACTTCACATTCTTCGGTCCACACAAATGGGTTCCCTTTACGGTTAACCGTGTTAAAGGTAGTACCGTCAGTGAAAATCCCTTAATATAACACCTATTATATCCAGCTAAACCAAGAAGACTCCTGATCTCTATAATATTTTTAGGACGTTGCCAATCTAACACTGCTTCAATCTTACTTGAATGGCTTAACATACAACTGATACTCTCTCAGAATCTGCAGAACAACTCTCAAATGCTCAGAATGCTCTTCTTTGCTCTTTGGATATATTAGTATGTCATCAATAAAGACAACCACAAACTGATTCAGATAGGATTTAAAGATCTGATTCATATAACTCATGAAAATGGCCTTTGCATTTGTAAAACCAAAAGGAATAACCAGATACTCATAGTATCCACATCAGAACCTGAAATCTGTCTTTGGAACATCATCCGGCTTTATCCGGATCTGATGATACCCGGACTGGAGATCAATCTTAGAAAATATAGTCACACCACGCAACTGATCCAACAAATCATCTATATGCGGCAAAGGATACTTATTCTTAACAGTAACCTTGTTCAACTGCCGGTAATCTATACACAATCTCATAGACTCATCATTCTTCTTAACAAAGATCACCGGGACTCTCCACGGAGACACACTCGGTCTTATAAAATTCTTACTGGACAAGCCATCACTTGCTTCTTTAATTCAAATAATCCAGAGGTGACATTCGGTATGGAGCTAGAGACATTAGCCTCACTCCAGTCAACTAGCCAATTGAACATTCAATTTTCCTCTCCGGCGAAAAATTCAAAATTTCATCCAGAAAGACATCCATAAAATCAAAGACAATAGGGATATGAGAAATTGGCCCCTTATTGATGCCAATCAGACCTCCCAACAGAATAAACTCTGAATCTCCTTCCTTCAAGGCATTTGCAACCCGAAGGATAGACATATCCGGAAACTCTCTCACTTCATCGTTAGAGGAATTAGAAATGGTCTTGCTGCAACAATCAATCCTTACACAGTTCTTAGATAACCAATCCATTTTCAAAATTACATTCACAGAGACAAAATGCAAGACAATAAAGTCAACAAAATACTCCTTGTCATCATACTTAAACTTCACATCCTTCCATATGAATGATTCCTCACTAACATTCCCAACAGCCGTAATGATACACATAAGGAATCTCATCCTTATCACAGTCAAATTGAATGCTTCATTATTAATTCAAGCTCTTTCTGCCTAGTTGCAGTCCAAGTCTGTTCTAGTGCAGCAAAAATTGCTACAACAAGATCCGGTGATGGATCATCATTATTAAATGTCCTACAAGTCCTTCTTGGAGGAACCATATCTTTGCATATATTACACTAAGGAATGAGTTAGCTACGCTCACACTTAGTGATCACACATGCATTATACAGCGCTCCAAGAATACACTCAAGAACTTCCAACTTCAAACATCCAATGCTATATATCATGGAAACTCCCTAGAGCAACTGCTCTGATACCATAAATGTAACATCTCTGTTTCGTGCCGGTTCAATTAACATGCATATGATAAAAAACAGAAATAGTGGAAGACTTAACTTACGAAAATACGAGTTAACTTTTTCTTTTTCTAGTTTAATTCTTATTCGGCGAAGATGAAAATCGGACTGAGTAACCTCTGTAAATCAGACAATTGGGGATTTTCCAATCCCACTCCCAAAGTTTCCTGATAGACAGTTTATACATTATATAATTCCAGGAGTACTAGGCATCCATATCAAATTATATACCCATCCATGGGCGCATGCATACTTGGCTCCGTGCCACTATGTCTAACAGCATGCAATCCAACACATAAACATAACTGAATACTACATCATCATATCAACATGCCTGAATACTCAAATATACATGCATCCAACTGAAAAACATGTACAAAACATATACAGAATAAAGGATCAGACATCTTGATCACCAAATGAATAGAACACTATACAACAGTACATGTTCTCCAAAAATAACATCTATAATAAATAGTAGCCTCCGGCTACCCAGAACTCCATATCCTCATACTAGTACCTCTAGCCACGGGTAGTGTCCTTGTCCCACGAGGGCTTTTCAATTAACTGTATTCCTGAAATCATATCCCCAAACGGGGTTAGAGACGAATCTCTAGTAAGCTCCAGGTTTATAGAGAACTCTCCATACCCTGGGCTCACTTCCTGCATGACAGTCAGATACATAATATACAAAACATCATATAAGCAATTATACTGAACATATCACGTATAACATATCATATAATCAAATATCATAACTAAACAAAGCATATACACAAATCTTATCAGAGACGTACACAGTCATTCCCAAGGGATGACCCCAAGTGGAAATCAACGCACGTAACAAATATCATATACAAAAATAATCACATCAGAACAAAGCGTGTTATATCAGAGACGTACACAATCATTCCCAAGGGATGACCCCAAGCGGAAATCAACGTACGTAACAAATATCATTTACAAAATCCTCATACATATCACATAAAATATGTCATATAATCAAATATCATAACTAAACAAAACATATACCCATATCATATCAGAGGCGTGCGCCGTTATTCCCAAGGGATGACCCCAAGTGGAAATTAACACACGTGTTCCCAAGGGAGGACCCCAAGCGGAACCAGAACATATCGGAGGCATACACCGTCAATCTCAGGGGGAAACCCCAAGAAGACATCAGTGTACATAAGATCAATGGCCAAAGATCATCACATAACAGAGTGTACACAATCAATCCCAAGGGAGGACCCCAAGCGGAAATCAATGCACATGTTCCCAAGGGAGGACCCCAAGCGGAACTCAATATATAATAGATATATACACCGTCAGTCCCAAGGGAGGACCCCAAGCAGACATCAGTGTATAAACAAATCAATAGCCAGATATCATTACAGAAATAACATCAAAACATATCAAAGTAAACACATTAAATCATATCAAAGTAAACACATCATAATATAGCTCTATATGAATGCATCTATATCATATATCTCATACATATCATACAATTTGACCACAGTCCATACACTATAGCGGAACACAAAGTATGAGCGAATCCCATAAACATAGAGCTTACCTTTTGAAGTTTTACCAATTTGCTCACTTGTAACACAAGTTACCTATTTAGCTCCAAAGGAATCCAAACACGCTCAGTCCCTAGTCACACCTAGAGAAAGAATCCAAACAAAACTCAATAAAATACTATAATGCCATGTAGTTACAAGACATGCACTTTATTATTTACTTTCGTTTCTTTACATTTATGCCAATACACAAGTCATAACTAATTTTCTTTTTACTTAATCATATTAGGCCATGAGTGAGTAATTCTTTATTTAACAAGTTCCCATAAAATTTCACATATTCACTTAGTCTTAGGATAGTCCCAAAAGGCCTTTAGAAAACTCATTACTCCTCTTAGCACCTAAAAGCCTATTTTTCTCAATTTAAGGCAGAATGCCCATTATAAAGGAGCTATAAGATTTCTTTTTGTCTAGTGCCTAAGCCCAAGCTTAGCCACCTATATAAATTATTTTACGCATATAAGTGTTCTCACTTTGCGAAACAATATTTCCAAACATATACCTCCTTTGAAAATGCCCATAAACACATATAAGGCCCAAAGAAGGAACTTATTCATTTTTTCTTTTTAACTAACCCAACCAAAGGTTTAAACATCTAATCATATAGTCCTTAGACCGTATAAGTGCTCATCAGCACAAACAAGCACTCTAAAAACATATTTCCTTTGTAAAAGGCTAAGAGACACATAAAGGAAATCATGCCACTCATCATTAATCCCCTACAAGATATTATTTTCATATTGGCAATTTATCAAACACTTGGTCCACACACTTTTATTCATGTATGGCTGAATTGTAGGTCATCTTTTTCAAGCTTTTATCATCCACTCATGCTAGTTTTCAACAGCCAATCACTAACATAGATAAACAACTATAAAATTCCAACATAAATCCCATCAAATATCATCATTATATTTATCATGAAATCAGCCCAAAATTGCATAATTAACCATAAAAATCTTACTTTAAGATCAAGTTCCTCACCTTAGTTTTGCTCCACAACCCTTAGAGATTCTTTTCCAAGCTTTTATATATAAAACACACCTTTTTTTTTTCACTCCTCACATGAACAAGGCAGCACCCTAAGATGGAGAGGGATCTCATGGAATAAGGCCTCTCAAAATGAAAAAACGCTAAGGCTATTCTCACAAGCTCACAAGTTTAAACTTTCAAGAAGACAACTTGGGATTTTAGTGACCAACTCAAGGAGAACCAATTTTGCCCTTTTCTTCAATGGAGTCACGCCTTGTTTCTGTCTTCCTTCGTGGGAAATAAAGAAAGCTGGTCGACCTTTTTGTATAAGAAGGAAGGAAATGAAATATAAAGGAATCATGGTTGTAAAGTTAAGTTACTTTAATTGTGTGACAATTTATCTATTTACACACCTCCATTCGTTACGAAACTTTGCACACAAGTCCAGAATATTTTTATGGTAATATTTATAATTTTACTTTTTACTTTCGGGTAACTTTATTTATACGCATTTTTATTACTTAATTGTCATTTTAACTCTTTTTTCATCAAATGTGACTTTATCTCTTTATTTCTTTTTTCTTCCTTATAATTATTCTTCAATATTAAATCCATAATAAATGTGAGGGTCATTATAAAAACAGGATTAGGGTTTGGTTTTAGTTTGAATTTTTGCAAATTTTTTGGAATATGTAAGTATAGTGATAATGATTTCAAAAGGTTTACGGTTTAGGATGGTGGATGAAAGTCACTTTGATGGGTTGTAATAGAGAAAAAGAATGAGTGGAATTTTGGGGTAAAAATTGGATATATATAAAATGAGGCGAAATCCATTAATATAAGTTTTATGGATGCGAAATAATCGATTAGATAAGCCTTTTAATCCATTATTTCATTAAAACAATCGATTATATTGCTCATGTAATCGATCAAATCACAATCAAACATAAGCAAATTCGTATATAATTTTGATTAAAAGTTAAAAATGATTTATAAGCTAGGATGATATAATAATATTTATTTTAATCCGAAGCAAAAGAGTCAAAAAGCACTATTAAAAGAACTACCAAAAAAAATATTATCAAAAGTTATTTGATTATTGATCAAAATTAAATCTTTTGATTGTTTATCAAAAAAAAAAAAAAAAAAAAAACTTTTGATTTGTTTGCTCTTTTTTTTTTTTGCTCTTTTTAAGAAAACATTAAATTATCATGTTGTATAGCTAGATATTTATGGCGGCAAGCGTGATTTACTTGGAGAAATGAAAGTTATCATCCATGATCTATGCCTAGAAGCCTTTTTGACTTTTCAGCTTACTTGAGTCACGGATAAACATTATGGGTCAGATTCCCTGCGAATAAAATTATATGCTTTTTCTGATATAAAAAAAATTATATTTTTTTTTTTGTAACCAAAAAATAAAATAAAAATTATATGCTTGAGTGTATTATAAAGATAAAGATGCAAATATCGGTGTGACAGTGAATACACACGAATCGGGTTGACTGCTATCTTCTAAGTGAAAACGAAGATGGTGTCAGATTCAGTTGAACTCCTGAAGAATGAGATTCCTCTGGAGCAACAGTCAGTAGTTTTAGCTGAAGATACTGTAAATGGTCTTGTTCTTGTGGACATCATAAATGGCTTTTGCACAGTTGGTGCTGGAAATTTGGTATCACCTTAACTATTTTACATTCTCTTTCCTTTAAGAAGTGTTAAAGAGGCATATATAGCCTCATGCGTGTGTCTGTTTAAATGTTTTTTTTTTTTTTTTTTGTGTAAATGCTTTTCAGTATTGATAAACTAGAATATTCTCTTGTGTTGACTTCATTGTAGTGCGGTTGCTTTTTAAGATTTTTTAATTTTTCACTCAAGAGTTGAGTGTCTTCAGAGATTTTATACTTTTATTCTTGAAGTGAATCAAACCTTTAAGAGATGGATGATATTTTCAGGCTCCAAGAGAAGCCAATAGACAGATTTCAGGAATGATCAATGAATCAGCAAGGGTAGCTAGACTGTTCTGTGAGAAGAAATTGCCAGTTATGGCTTTCTTAGATTCTCACCATCCTAACAAGCCAGAGGACCCTTATCCCCCTCACTGTATTGTTGGGACTGATGAATCAAATCTAGTTCCAGGTGTGGCAATTATTCACATCTTTTTCTCTTGACAATCACACACATATAATTCTCATGCATGATATATATTAGAGTGGATGCATAACCACATATGCTGGGTACTAATACTAATATTGCATCATATGAACTAACTGCTAAGATGTACATATCATGTTCAACAATACTTTTTTCTTACTAGGTAATTAAGAGCATAAGTATAGTGGCCACAAATATATAAAACCATTAATATATCCTAACCCAATAGCTTAAGCTTTTGGGTTGAATTGGTTCTTTACACGGTATCAGAGCCTCGGTATATCGGGTTCAATCCTCACCGCCCTCCACTTTCTTTCTAGTGGAATTTCTTTCTTCGCACAGGTAGGTGGGCCTGTGCATTGTCCACCCTTTAAGCCCAGTGGGCTCTCGTGTAAGGGGGCGTGTGTTGAGATATATAAAACCATTAATGTATCCTCACCCAACAGCTTAAGCTTTTGGGTTGAATCGGTTCTTTACACTACTGTTGAGGAATAAGTATAAATATTCTAGTGTTGTGTCAATCAAGAGCATCTAATAGTTTCTTCTCACCAAAATAGTATTTTGAATGCTACATAGATTTCCTACTACTATATTGTGATGTGAATTCCCACTACTATTTTTTTCAAATTTCAACTCTATTCAAAACTCTCCTGCTCCCCTTCTCCCTCTCAATTCATGCTGTGTCTTAATCTTCTTCAATTGCAGCGTTAAGATGGCTAGAGAATGAAACCAATGTAACAATCAGGCGTAAGGATTGTTTTGATGGATATTTTGGCTCAATGGAAGAAGATGGTTCTAATGTTTTTGTAGATTGGGTGAAGAAGAATAAGATCAAAACTGTGAGTATTATTCCAATTTGATTATTTTTTAAAAATTTTACTGTTCCTGATGCGCATAGTCTGAACTTCTAATCTCATCTTATTAAAAACATTAATTTATTTTGCTTGCCTTGGTGAAGCTTCTGGTTGTAGGTGTATGCACAGATATATGTGTTCTGGATTTTGTATGCTCCACAATGTCAGCTAAAAACCGTGGTTTTCTCAAGCCTCTAGAAAATGTGGTGGTGTATTCACATGGCTGCGCTACCTTTGATATCCCTCTGGAGGTAGCCAGAAACACCAAAGGAACTTTAACTCATCCTCAGGTACACATATAACAGTCTATGGAAGCATCAAAAGTGCATTTTTCTTAAGTAAACCCTAGCTTTGAATATCTTTCCCCGAAAAGTAATCTCAGAATGTGTCAAAGCTAAGGCATACATTTAATGCATTCTAATATAACATTTTCAGGAGTTTATGCATCACGTGGGTCTGTATATGGCCAAAGAACGGGGTGCCAAGATAGCAAATGAAGTGTTGTTTGGTGCAGAAGAGAAGGTATAATAAGTCTGTTGTGTGTGGCTCTTCTGAATAAATCTCTATAAGATACTTTATATAAGGTTGGTCTAATAAGTTGCAAATGGTCTTGTGGAGGTGACGCCCATTAGGACTATATATCATCATCATATGTAAAATATAAGCAGCTAACACTTTTAGACCATGGTATGAAATCTAATTTTTTGTACTTGTATGCAAAGAAAATGCTTTTTTTATTGCCATTTCAAATTTCTTTAGTTCATTATTCCACACAACAAAATTGGTGCGATGGTGAGTGCCCCCCAAAAGGAGAAACACACAGAAATATAAAATGCCTTCCTGTATAGCAAACGAAGGGACTGTCAAGTTGTTAGTTTGGAGTAATCCTATATGGACTTCTACAAAAAACTTGTTGATGAATAAAACTTTTTTCATTTTTTTGGGGAGGCAGGGGATGCTTGCAAAAACCTAGGGAAGAAAGGGCATAAAAGCAAATAACCTCTTTTCCCTTAATAGATATTTGACACGATACGATACGAATAACTTGCAACTTCAAATATGTTGTTTATTATGTGATTGACATGATATAAAATACAAATAACAAGTATATTGAAAGTTGCATTCCCTAGTGTCGTATCACATGATACAAATACTTATAAAAAGATTAATGTAGGTTAATTTCATGTTTGCAAGTTAACATATAAAATGACATAAATTTTTTCTTGTCCATTTTTGTCAACATGAATATGACATAAATTTGAAAAAGGATAAACCTGAATACGAATTTTTCGTGTTGTGTTGATGTTGTGTTAACAATTATCATCCCTATCATGTCCCCCTTTAATCAGAAGTTTCATCTCATTTAATAAGGGTGATAATAGGATACTAGTAGAGCATATGAAAAATATTTCATAATATTTTAATTATATCTTAGGATTACTTTTCATATATCTATATATTTTAAATTTATTTTCTGACATAATTAGAATCAGTCTTCTTTGTATTACATACTATTAATTTCATAGAATATTGGCCTAGAAATTATTTTTCTTCTTTTCTTTCTTCTCTACCTAAATTCTTAAAACTTTAATATTATATTAAAGCGGTATTATCTTACAAGACTTTGTTCAATTACTATTCTATTTTTCATGGTCGAGTTTCCTAAAATTTGAAAATTTATTTTCTTCTTCTTTTATTTTTTTCCAATTTCGAATTGCCTTTTCTCTTGGTTCATCTTTCTTAGAGGTGTAAATGAAATATGTCAGGTCCGTGTAAGATATTTTCAGTCTGATCTAATCTATTAGGCTGATGTTGGCCAAATTATGTCAAACTTGGTCTACATTTGAAAAACAAAAGATTTGGTCTAGGTATGTTAGTTTCTTTAAGCCTATTTGACATTCAACAATTAAAAAATAATTAAAATGATTATCATTCAAATTTATTTAAATAATACTTTTATTTATGTTATTCAAAATAAATAATATAATATAGGCTAGGCTAACTTATAGGTCGGCCCTTGAAAAGCTTACAACATGTTTTTGAAATAGACTTTTTTTAAGGCTTGAGCCTATTTCTTTTACTAGATATAAATAAGCTAAGTCTAGTTTAATATAAGTTGGATTGTAAATTCCTAATACCTAGTCTAATCTATTTACACCTCAATGTGTCATTGTGCAGAAAATGCGGATGAGTTACTATATGGTTCGATTATTGGAGTTATGAAATTACAAAAAAAATTGGTCATTTAGTAAAATAATTAAATGATTTGATTACTTGTAAAGTGGTTAAATTTGGTTGATTCCGGTTCATCTGTTTTTTTTTTTCACACTCCTGTAAATATAACTTATCATTTTATCTTTTATATTACATAATCACGTATAATATTAACTTCATATAATATTACTAAGTTTCATTTTTCTCTTTTTCTCCTTCCGTCTTAATCTACATAATTTTAACATATACAATACAATCATGTAATATATAATTCTAAATTTGAAAATACTTCAAAGTGATTACAAAGGATTACTTTGACTATTACACCCGAAACCAAGACCCTCTAATTGGCTACAATTCAAGACAGAAGAACAGTCTTACGGTACTTCCGACACAGTAAAGGTTCATTTGTAAAAGTTTAAAGGGAAAACATCATCTACAAAATTCTTAGAACTCAAAACATGTGCCGAAATTATCTGTCATATACTTCTCAATACTCGTAGAAACTTAGCTGTATATGGAATGCGCAAAGTATATTGATACATGAGCCATGGCAGATCTAGCTAAATAACAGAAAATGTATGCTAACAGTTGGTCTGGGCAAAAATAAAATGGAAGTGGAGAACAATGAATATGGTGGGAATGAATGAGTAAATAACATTTTCAAAAGAATAAACATTAATTAAAATTACATTTATGTTCTATAGTTCTCCTTAGTTTATAAATAAGGAGATTGATATTAGGAAAATTAAGGACAAATGTTATCCTCATTCTTGTTTCCTCTATATTCTCCTCAGTTTCCCAAACATAAACTTTCACCCGATTTTCATTCCACCACAAACCAAGTTTTAAGCATGTCTAAATAAATTAAATATAAAGCATAAGGTAACTGGGCATACACTCAAGTTCATTGAGGGAAGGTCAGGCCGGGGTTGAAAAAAGGCACTATGGGTTTGTCATGTCCAAATCAAATCTGTAATCAAAATTTTGGGAAGACCCTTTCGGGAACTTCAATTCTGCAATATAAATTTAATAGGAAGCTAAATACCAAAGACTGAATACTAATCAAAATGAGAAGATAAAATAATGTCATTTTTAATGAAAGATTTCTTCCATCCCAACAGAAAGAACAATGATATGTAAACCCTATTGCAAAATAAAAAATAACAACAAATGATATAAACCCTGCACACATTAAACCAAGCATGATGATGAATATAAGTTACATGGGAATATAACTTGTAAAAAAAATTAGGAACCATATACAAAGTTGATGAAAGATACCCTGTGAACACTACACCTCCATAATACACGGAATGAAGAGACTAGTAAATTGCACTTTAGTGCTGATATTATGAATCCCCCTTCATTCTATAACTAGTCAAGCTACAGCAACCAAGCTTTAAGATACCCCAGTCAGTCGAGTTAGAACTAGACAAGCAGCCAAATGCTCAAATTCTATGCTGCTTGGCAGAAAGCTGGTGGTTAAAATCTTCTGAAGCTGTACATAAGAGAGAGAGAAACATGAAAATCAACATCAGAGAAAATTGACGTTCACTAAAAAATCCATATAATGTAGTTAGAATTAAACACTAACGTAGTTAGAATTAAACACTGGATACCTTAAATGAAAGACCCTGCAGTGATAGGTGATGTCTTCCATTAGAGCACAAGATTTTAGCATTCATCAAAACCTGGAGTCTACAAAAACAACAATCTTCAATCATATATGTAAGAAGCTTGTAACATGAAACTTCAAGATAATTAGAAACACCCAGACACTTCATGCCAATTCCACTAAAAACCAAAACCAAAGATACAGAATAAAAATTCACACACACAAAAAAAGATACAGAATAAAACGAAAACCCTAACACTTAACAACACAACAATTGAAGGAAGAATTTCTATTTTATAAACAGATCTTTGCTTTCTTTTAGATAAGTGTAAATAATTGCTGATGATTTTACAGGATATGTTACTAACCATATATAATAGTATACCTGTAAACGTGTTACAGAAGTTTCATATTCAGTAATAAAAGAAAAGCAAAGCACTAAAGAGTCTCACGCTTCCCATTTCAAAATTTTCTCCTTTTCTTCTGGTTTTACATGATATCCAGAGCATGGGGGGAAACCAACATTTTGAATCACTGCTAACGGTAATAAACAATCTCATACCAATTACCCACCATGTTTCAAAGCTTGGTGGTGACTGAGCAAGGCAGTGCTCCACACCAGCCACGTAAATCTTTAGTTTTCTGAGTGGCTCCAATTTCAGAGTCTCCAAAACCTATGATCATAAAGACCTAGAAGCTTGTCATCCTTTGCTGTAGCATGTGCCTCCTTTCTGAACTACTCACCGGTGATTTTAATTGCATGAAGGAATGCGCTACCTAGATTACTTCAGATTTTGGAACCTGACATTCTTCTACGAACCTCTTATCCATCCTTTTCCAATGCTATTCATCGTCGGAAAAAACCAGAGCTTGAACAAGAATCCCTCATAAGGCTGATGATACCCAAAAGTTGATGCTCCAAAAACTGGTTCCCTTATTTGAACAAACTATAGAACCTCTAGTATTTCCATGGATAAGTTAGAGGGGACTAATTGTTCCACCTGGGCCTCTCATATTGAGTTATGGCTCCTACAACAAGCTAATGCCCCTAATTGCTCGACACAAGCTTGAGGAACAAGTATCCAATCCATTTTGTTTGGGAAAATTTAGGCTACCTTTTCGGACTTTAATGAGTAATTGCCTACTCATTAAAAAGAATATGAACAGAGCCATTACTTGGACCGGTTGATTTCTGGTTCACTGTTTCTGACCTATCAGTTTGAGCCAAGTTTTATAACAAAACCATTTAGGAAAGCATCTGCTAAACACTAAAGTAAAGCCATGAAAATATCCCAAAAGGCCGCCGAAATGGACTAGGCTAGGCTTAACTTGAAAAGGCCAAGTCACATTATCAAAACATTGGCCTTAACCTGACCTATTTCCTATCATAGGATTATTTTTTGCTTGGCCCTACATGCTCATGAAACATAAAAAGCTTGGCATGGCTTGAAAGCCTATTTAATGGTCTATATTACATGGTCTTCGAATAGGTGAATGGGCTTAGGCTTTATAGGTTTCAAATAAACCTAAGGCTTTAACAAAATACTGCATTGTGTATTACAGTAAATAAATCAAAAAAAGGCTGGCCTGTTAGGCTAAAAAGGCCTTTTAAAAAACCAAAGCCTGGGCTTAATTATTAATAAGGTAGGCCAAGCTCAGGGTCAAACAATTCCTAATATAAATACAAGCATGTTGCTCCAACCAAAGACACCACATCTAACATCATATGCAGATTTGTAGATAACTACAGATTTGATCTATTTCAAGTTTGTACTCACAGATCATATTAACAATACGGTTTTCTAGCTTGCCAGAAGGAGAAAAAAATTGATGCAGAAGATATATTTCATATCAGATATTACTTCTATGACATATTAACCATAAATGAGAACTTACGCTAAAAAATCTGAAGAAGGAATTTACAAGTCTCTGATATAATGAACAACGAAACCCTACTGTTGAAGCCTAAGCCGATTGAAGAAGACCAAAAAATGATACTCAGGGGCCCAATACACAAATCCAACAACTGGCCCAGCTTTTATGTGCTGCAAATATCGACAAAAGGTAAGTTGCAGTCAGAAACATTTGCACAAAAGTAATAAAGGGTAATTACAAGCTGGAATTATAACAGCACGGATTACATAATTAGTCAAGAATGAAGAATACAAACCTTGCCATCTAGAATCACAAGTTCACCATCAACCCATCGAGGATTCTGAAACCCTGGCTCAGCCAACCTCCCTTCACCTTTATAGCGAGCAATCTGGAATGTCAAAAACATCAGAGTAGACTACAAAACAATAATAATCTTCTCTTCTGGAAGGGCCGGCTTGGCTCAGTGGTAAGCATGCTTACCGTAATGTCCAAGGTCCCGGCTTCGACTTGGCCTCTCCGCAAAAGCGGGGGTAAGGCTTGACTCGTATGTCCTTCCCCAAACACTCACGAGTGGGTATTGAACTGGGTCGGCCCTTTTTTTTAATGCCAATTTAATAACATTATTTTTTGAGGGATTGGGGAGTTAGGGGGGAGGGGGGAATGGACAAAGCACTGAGACTTAATTGGGACCCCCTACATAAAAATAATAATAACTTATACCACTCCAAACTCTTCAGGAATTATCCCTTTATGAGGAAGTTGATACCTCTTTCCAACTTTTGCACGAAATGCCACCTAAGGAGATCAAGGAACATGACTAATGAGATGATTGATTAAGATTGCAAAACGAGAAAATTAGCTCCATAAAATGAATGCTTGTTTGTTACAAAAGATACAACAGATATCTTGGATTTTGTTAAACTCAAGTCAATGCTACAATGGCTATAATTCCATAATGATGCTTTTAATATAGCAGAAGACATAGTATATCCATGTTATAGAACACCCACAAATTATGTATGGGCTGGCATTGATAGCCAGCAGATATTTATGCTAACACATTGCATACAACAATTACCAGCTTGACAGCAATCAAAATTGTCAATCAATCAAGCCATCCAGCACCTTACTAGCCATGTTACTTCAAAAAACATCATTTCAGTGCTAAACAATAGGTTATAACTATACAAACTAGAAAAACTCTTTCTGAGTTAACATTCAGGAGTCACATTTTCCTTGTGTATAATCTGTCCATGATCTGTTTTAAGCTCAACAATACACTCCCAGTACATTAAAGGCAGAACCTGCAATACATTGGAAGACAGCAAAATGGCTCTCTAGACCTTCTCCAGATAAAAAATAATAGTGAAGGTGTTTGAACTCATCTTCCTACTATACAAAGCATGACTAAAGTAACCAATTCACAGTGTAGGAACAAGTCTTCTAAGTACTTTTAAAAATTTATATACAACTTTTTCCATATATTTATCAGTTAAATTAAATAGTATTAGTTATTATTAATATTAAATGTATATATTAAAAATGTTTTAAAATTGATAGAAAATAAGAAGTATCCAGCAAGTACTCGCAATCAAGGTTAGATAAATCCAGTTATCAAGAGCATAATAACATTCCATAAAAAAACCATTGCTATCAAGGTTTCCGGTCATCAAGAGCATAATAACTTTCCATAAGAAAAACCATTGCTATCAAAAGCATAATTAATTTCCATAAGAAAAACCATTGCTATCAAGGTTTCCAGCTCGTAGCATATTTCTCAGCAGCAACATCCTCAAATTCTTGTTAGCACAATCAAACATTGCATTTTCTATATGCATTGGTGGCATCTTCAAAACTCCCCCCCCCCCCCCCCCTTTTCTCCCACAACCTGGGAGCTCAGATTGCATACAGAGAAACCAATATTACAACAGAGTATAGTAAAAGATGGAGATTTAAAAAAAAAATAATAATTTTGTACTAAAAACCACTCCCTATTAAACCCTGATTGGAGAGGATAAGGTGAGGGTAATTCTTACATGTAGCTTTACTCTTGCATATTTGCAAAGAGACTGTTCCCGGATTTTAACTCGTGATCTTTCAATCACAAAGGAGTAGTTTTACCACTGCTCCAGGCTCGCCTATGTAAAAAACCTATTCAACCCAAAAGCTTAAGTTGTCGGGTCAAAGCCTTTTTAATGGTTTATATTATACTCTAACACTCCCTCTCACAAGAGAGCCATTGGACTTGAAAGGTGGATGATGCATCAGGCCCAGCTTACTTGTGCTAAGTAATTCCACAAAGAAAATAGGGGGCCGCGAAGATCAAACCCGGGACACGAGGCTCTAATATAATGTAAAGAATCAATTCAACTCAAAAGCTTAAGTTGTTGGGTGAGGGCCTCTTTAATGATTTATATTATACTCTAATAGCCCTCTTAATAGTTTTGTACAAGTCAATCAATTTTTTTTACAATATTACCTGGCCAGCTGGTACATAAGGATCCCCAGTTATTTTCAACGCTTCTACATACTCATAAAACTCAAGATCCGAAGGCTCCTTAGCCCCACCCCCTTCTTGCCACTGACCAAATCTACGTCTCATTTGAATAACTTCAGACGAGTAAAGCCCATGTGCACCAATGTATAGACCTGATGAAAATGAAAATGAAATATTTGTTACTTTGTTCACATTACACTACAGATTAAAAACAAACATCCTAGTGTCAGCAGCCAATATTCAGCACCTCATAATAATCAAATGGATAAGTTCTCTAGAAAATCACCATTTAAAGGATCAAACGAAGTTGGTATTTCAATGCGATTGAAAATAGTTGATCCAGATAATGGTTGATGGTTCTGGGCTTGGCTTAGAGTGAGACTTATTAATTCTCCCACCTCTTTCAGCACCTAAAAAATGAAGCAAAGCATATAGTCTAAACCACTTATGGCTCGATTCTAAAAGGATATTGAATTCTGAAAAAAATTATAGTTTGCAGTTTCTATTCAACTACTTGAACCTACCTTTGAGGGTACCTTTCCCCTTCCAATGAATTTAGCAAGGTCAAAAATAACATGATCAGCTCTGCGTCGACCTTGAAACTTAGTTGACTTATCCAATGAAGAATTCCCTTTATCATGACCATCCGGTTGATTGACTTCTTTTTCAACAGTAAAGGAAAATGAACCACGCCCCTTCATCTCCAGCTTAGCAGGGACTCGAAGCAAATTTCTAGTGGATAAATTGCTGGAAAGTTTCTGAACAAGACCACCAATGACAACTTTGACTGCAATTTCATTCTGTTCTTCACGTTCAAAACTTCCCAGACCAGGATTTATTTCAATCCCATCGTCTCCCTCTCGGTCAGTTTCAGACTTAATGTCCAGTTCCAGACTTTCTGT
>JAVKPL010005712.1:0-24855 GCA_032173675.1 Gastrolobium villosum
ACGGGCACCTACATTTCATACCCGTTTTCAGTTATCGTTGACTTTTTTTAATTCTTTGAAGCTGTTACGATGACTAAAATTTTATAATGGTTTTCCTCATGAAATTTTCACCCTTACGAATTACGATGTGCGATTGTAATACCGTAATATTATAACTTAAAATATTCCTTGAGGAGAATTAAATGAAAAAAGAAAACATTTTTTATAGTAAAATAAAGTGAAATATGTTTCTCCTTTCACTTTCATATGAGATAAAATTATCTCCTATAATCTCAAAATTATGTCATTTTAAGAATTGGGTAAACAACCGTTCATTAATTTCTCGAACTCTCAAAACGATGTAATTTGGGGTTAGATGAGATAACTTTATATAAAACATCAGGTTGAATGTGAGAGAAAAAGAAAATCTTGTGGACCTATTTAAAAGAAGTAAGTGTAGGAGATAATAAATAATTTTTTTTATATAACATAAGAAAAGTAATTCCTTAATTTCTGATTGAATCCCCGGCATTCCTTCCTCCTCCCACATGAATCAAAAAGATTAGGGAAAATATAAAAATCTGAATTTATTTAACATTCAAAATATAATGATTTGATACATAATGGGGGTGAAATCCCTCCTTATTATGGTTTAATTGTTCTCATCCACACTTGGTGATTGCATCACAATATCCCTCGTACTCAATTTTGGGTGTGCTCGACTAGGAATGTTATCGGTTAAAGGTGTACACCGACAAATGTTATCAATACACCTACAACCAACATGGCAATCTGCGGGCGAATGACAGGGGAACGGCTGAACATATCCCAATGCATTTGATTTCTTGCACATATCTGCAAGATTTGAAGGTATAAGAATAATAATTCATGTAACATGTGAAAGATTTGAAGGTAAATTTTCTCAAGTGAAAAAAAAAAAAAAAAGAGCATGGTATTGTATAGAAAATTCACATATTCGGTTGAGAGATAAGACAAGGATGAAAATAGAGCATGATTTCTAACCAGATGTAACAATGAACAAAGCCAATAAGAAAACCAATTTGAAAACAGAATTTCTTGTGTTATGCATCTTTGTCATAGAACATGTTCTTCACACACATGTTTATATAAGCCAGTGGCCGGTGAGACAGGTGGGTCCAAAATTATTTTTAAATCCAGCGAAATTATATATATTTTAAAAATTTTAATTAAAAAGAAATATTTATGTTAAAAATCAAACTTTGGTTGTCCACTTGTACAATTTGTCTGTGCCGTGCTAACATAAACCCAACACTTGTAACTCCCAAGGGTAGCTCAGTTGGCAACTGAGCTCCCAAGGGTTTGCTTGAGTCAGAGGTTCAAACCAATCCTCAAGCAAGTTCTTGAAAAATCATTGGGGCCAGAGGAGGAAAATATCTCCTTCTCGTTTGGGGACTAGTCTCATCCTTCCTCAGGTAGCGAAGCTCAATGCACCCGCTGTTCCAATGAGGGGCTAGCCTACAGGGTCATATCCCGAGGGCAAGGTGACTGGAGGAGGTTGAATGGGGATACCTCCGGTTATAGCAAAAAAAAATCCAACAATTGTAGTTTTCCAAGCCAATTTTGATGTTACGGTCAAAATTTTGAAATTTTCTGGTTGGGAATTGTTGACGTTACGGTCAACCTTAATCTCTTATATTTACTTACTTATTTATGTTTTTCTCCATTTTGTTATTTATTTATTCATTATTATTGACGTTATGGTCAACCTTAATCCCCATGAACATGCCATTGGCAGCAGAATCTGCTACAGCTCTATTTTGTGTGTTGAGACTGTTGTACAAGGTTTGTAAGAATGCCTAAGAGGGTATGACATGGTTAGGACACTGATTCAGAACACACACTGCTTCAGGAGAATTTTAAATCTCTCACATACATTCACTAGAGTCTCATCATTTTTCTGCATGAAATTTGTGATCTCACCTCTGATTTGTGCTATCTTATTGGATGGGAAAAACTTCGTCATAAATTTTCAACTAAGGCATGCCAAGTGGTTATGGATTATGGAATTGGATGAAAAGGAGTTCAACCACTCTTTGGCCTTGTCAGCCAATGAGTGAGGAAAAAGCTTTAATCTCAGTACATCATCTGAGATGTTTGGGTTACGAAAGGTATTGGCAACTTCAATGAAGTTCCTAAGGTGTTTATGGGGATTTTCCAAAAGTAGGCCATGAAATTGTCCCATATTTTGGAGCATTGTGAACAAAACGGGTTCTGATTTGAAAGGTACTCCATTGACATGTTGGACAATGCTTGGATCAAGCTCATCTAAGACTGGAATGATAAAGTCCATCATGGACCTATCATTGTCATCTATTGGTTCGTTCCTTATCCTCTCATGCTGCTCCTCATTCCCATTTCCATTTCCTAGGTTCTCCATTTCTTCAAGGTCAGGGTTTGGAATCGGCCTATTAGCTCTCTGGACTTTTCTTCTAAGCCTAAAGGTCCTCTCTGGTCCAGGGTCAAAAGTTTCTAAGAAACTAAGAAAGGAGATGGAGATGCACTCCTTAAACTAATAAAAAAAAAATACCTAAACCCAAACTAGCTTAATCAAACAAGAGATCTATTTAGCAATATCTAAAAAAATTAAAGAACAAATAGCACAAAGAATTTCAAAATTGAAATAGCAGCTAACTCAGAAACAAGGGATGCATATCTCACAAAGAGAATTGTAAACAAGAGAAAATAACAAATTAAGTAAACGAAACTGATAAAAATAAATAAAAGGTTGAAATAAGAATAAGAGACAAACTGTAAAAACAATATGTAGAAACTCAAAATCTTAACAAAACTAACATTTAAGCTACCACTATTCAAGAAGAAGATACAAAAATAAAAAAACAAAATTAAAATAAACTAACAATGTTAAAAATAAAAATAGCATAAAGAATCAATTCAGAACAGCAATCACACAGACAATTCACACAATTTGATATTATACGTCTTTGAATCCCTGACAACGATGCCAAAAACTTATTGGCCTTCCTATGCAAGTTATGCGCAAGTATAGGGTTTTTAAGTCCCAATTATCATTGTTCCCACAGGGATCTTTTGGCAAAAAGTTCAAAAGCAAAAATTACAATTGCTAAAACTTAATTCTAAAAAAAAAAAAAAAAACTATGATTTAAGTTGAGAAACAGAGAATAAAATAAACAAAAGATTAAAATTTCAGTTGGAGTTTTCTTATTTAAATTTTTGAAATCAATTTCCTAATATGCAAAATTAAAGAAATACAAGTACAACAAACTGAAAAAATTATTTTTGGGATTTTTGAATTGATTATCTTTTCACAAGAATTACTAATGTAAAACAAACAATCAGAATTGTCAAAGTTTTAAGGTGTCTAATTAGAAAAATGGGTTGAGTCTCATTCCTTCCCCATAGCCCCTAATGTCTAATTGCTTAACAAAATTCTTTCACCAATACTTTTCAATTGGCAGACTAGTGGATTCTTAGTCCCCTAAAAATCCTTTTCGCTTTTTTGATCTCACGCAACTTATCCCTAAGCTAATGAAATTAAGAGCTTGGAGCTCAGGTCTTTATGGCCACATGGGGGAGTAAAAATGACATCTGAAATACTCCCTCAAATAATCTCTTATTTGAGTCCATGAGCCCAACTCCTTTTCAAAAGAAAATTATTTCCCAATAAACTTCTCCTATGCAAACATATTCCATATGGCCGAAATGGAATAACGTATAAATCAGAGTTGAAAAAAGAGAATTTAAACATTACTACCAGAAAAGAAATTGGCATCGGTCATTGTGGCTGGGGTCTCAGTCACCCAACCCTTAGAGAGTTTAGCTCAAATCCATAAGGATTGAGCTTAATAACAATAAAGAAAGAAAAAATATAGAGAAAATAAAATAACAGAAAGCTCAAACCACAATGTAAGGACTATTTACAGAGATAGCCTCGACATTGTATTTACATGTTCCAATCCAAACAGAAAGAGGTCCGAGAAAGTGAGACTCCTATAACTTTCTCTCACTTTTTATATACTCTCCCTTCACATGCATGGGATATGGGCCTTTTCACCAACAGTGTCTACATGCGCTCCTTCCGCACTGTGAGGTATCAGACCTTGAATGAGAAGAAAGAAGAACTCACACACGGTGTGAATGGAAAGCAGTAAAAGAGAAAGAAAAGAATGCTTCTGTATATTGATTGATGATGAAGAAACAAGGTGATGCTGCTATTTATAGCAGAAAGCATCACTTGAAAAATAACAGAAAAATAATAGAATAAGCTTTTAGCTATACATATCTATTATCCCCCCTCAAACTCAGTGGCAATATCATTTCTTCTTAATGGCAATGGATAGACTCTGAGTTTGTTTCTAAAAATCAGAAAGGTGGCAGCGGAAATGGGCTTTGTAAGGAGATCTGCAATCTGTTCAGTTCCAGGAATGTGTTGAACAAAGACTTGTTTTTGTATAACACGATCCTTGACAAAATAGAGATCAAGTTCAAAGTGTTTGGTCCGATTATGAAGAATAAGATTCTCAGTTAGCATTACAGCACTGGCATTGTCACAAAAAACCGTTGGCAGAGCAGTACATGAGATACGAAGTTCATGGAGTAGAGATTGCAACCAAGTGATTTCTGCTAGTGTAGAGGCTAGGCTTCGAAACTCTGCTTCGGTGCTAGACCTTGAGACAGCATGTTGTTTCTTGCTGGACCAAGATATAAGATTTGAACCAAGATAAACACAGAAACCACTTGTTGACTTTCGATTATCAATATCAGACCCCCAATCAGAATCACAGAAGGCAAGTAGCCGAAGGTCCTTGGATTTGTGGAATACAAGACCATGAGTTCTGGTTCCAGCCGAGTATCGTAATATACGCTTAACAGCTTTCCAATGTATATCAAGAGGAGTATGCATGAACTGACTAACTTTATTAACAGCATAAGAGAGATCAGGGCGTGTAATGGTAGCATATTGCAATCCTCCAACAATAGATCTATACAAGGTAGGATCAGCAAAGACATTGTTACCTTCCAAAGATAATGTTTGACCCGTGAGCATTGGAGTAGGCATCGATTTGGCAGAAGTCATACTTGCTTTCTCCAAAAGATCAGTAATGTACTTAGTTTGGCTAAGATGAATAGTGGAAGGAGAAGTATATACAACTTCTAAACCAAGAAAATAATGAAGATGTCCTAGATCTTTAAGAGAAAATATGTTGTTTAGTTGAGTTATAAGTGAGGAAATTTCTGAAGTATTATCACCAGTAATCAAGATGTCATCGACATACACAAGGATATAGGTGGTAGAGGTGGAGGTAAACCTTGTGAACAAAGATGCATCAGACTTGGTGCTATGAAAACCGAACTGCTGTAAAGTGGTGTTGAGAGTATTGAACCAAGCACGAGGAGTTTGTTTAAGTCCATAAAGAGCTTTTTTTAATTTGCGCACTAGCTGTGGATTAGCACTAGGAAAGGCTTCGGGTTGATGCATAAAAACGTTTTCAGTTAAAGTGCCACACAGAAATGCATTGTTGAAGTCAAATTGTTGAATGATTTAGCCATTGGTGAGGGCAATGGAGAGAATGAGACGAACAGTAGAGGGTTTGATGATAAGGCTGAATACTTCACTAAAATCAAAACCTTCTCGTTGTTGAAAACCTTTTGCAACAAGGCGAGCTTTATACTTTTGGATTGTACCATTGGGTTGTCTTTTGATGCGAAAGATCCATTTGCAGCCAATAGGCTTGATATTTCGAGGAGGAGTAACAAGAGTCCAAGTGTTATTTTTGAGGAGAGCATGAAATTCTTCAGCCATTGCTTGTTTCCAATGAGGACATTTGAGAGCTTGAGACACCTTTTGAGGTTCTAAATTTAAAAAGTCAGATTGTTCTTCATGTAATGCAGTAGCATATGTTTTTGGCTTGTAGATGCCATACTTGCTTCTGGTTTGCATAGGATGAGAATTATGTGGAGAGGGATTTTGAACAGAAATAGGAGAAACTATAGACTGATTTCTATCAGCAATAGTGGTGTTAGCATTGGTAGATGAAGACTGATGTGGAGATCCTGAAGAAGAACTAGCCAAAACATTAGTAGTATCTGTTGATAAAATAAGAGGTAAACAAGAACCAGATGTATGTGGGACAGTATGTAATTTGAGAGTTTTAGCATGCTTTGGAATGCAGGGTATCTGAGGAAGATAAGAGGGAAGACGTGAAGAAGATGTATCAGGTAAAGAAATGTTGGAAAACAGATCATTGTAAGGGAAATCAGTTTCATCAAAGATAACATCTCGAGATATAAAAAATTTGCCTAAGGGAGAAAGGCATTTGTAGCCTCGGTGATTGATAGCATATCCCAAAAACAGACACTTGTGAGATCGAAAATCAAGTTTGTGTTTATTATATGGTCTAACTAAAGGAAAACAGGCACAGCCAAAAACCTTCATAAAATTGTAATATGGTTTATTATGATAAAGCAGTTCATAAGGTGATTTAAAATCTGTAACAGGGGATGGTAAGCGATTGATAAGATGAGGAGCAGTGGAGAAGGCATCATCCCAAAACGATAAAGGGAGTTTGGCATTTGCCAAAAGTGCTAAGCCAACTTCTGTAATGTGTCTATGCGTCCTTTCAGCTCTCCCATTTTGTTGATGAGAATAGGGACATGTAAGCCTATGAGAAACGCCATTAGTTTGGAGGAAATGAGTAAAGGCATGAGAGATATTCTTTACCATTGTCAGTTTGAAGTGATTTGATTTTCAAGTTGGTAAGAGTTTCAATCATAGTTTTGTATTGGAGAAAGGCATGAAAAACCTGTGATTTATTATGCAGTAGATAAATGCAGCTATATCTAGTATAGGCATCCACAAATAACACATAGTATCTACTTCCAGAAGATCCAGAAATAGGTGCTGGTCCCCATACATCCGAAAAGATTAAATCAAGAGGAGCAGCATAATGAGTAGCGGAGGGAAAATGGGGTAATTGATGAATTTTACCTAAGCAACAGGCTTCACAAACAGAAGCTGTTTTATTATAAGAAGCAGGAAGATTACATTGTTTCAAAACAGTATTAACAACCTGATGGTTAGCATGGCCTAATCTCTTGTGCCATATATCAAAAGGAACACATTTAGAATATAGAGCAGTAGGAATATTAGGAACAAATGATTGTTTATTAACTAAGACATTCAAAAATTCATAGAGGCCATCTTTAAGCTTGCCTTTGAGGATAATATCCTTAGTGACCTGAGATTTGACAAGACAATAGTCAGGAAAGAATTCAAAATAAACCTTGTCTCTAGCAAATTGAGACACACTGATCAAATTTTTGGTTATGTGAGGCACATGTAAAAGATTTTCAAGTTTAAAAGTAAATGGAGATGCAGATGAGGTTAATAAAGAATGTCTAACATGTTGAATAGGCATACCTGCACCATTACCAATATGAACCTGTTCGGAGCCATTATACTCAGAAGCAGAAGAAAGGTTACCAATATCATTTGTGAGATGATGGGTTGTGCCAGAATCAGGATACCAAGAACTGTCTGTAAGTGAGGCAGGACCAGTGATATAAGCTTTGGGATTATGAAAGGAGGAAGGTGGAGGTGGAGGAGTGTAAGAACCTGCACCGCTAATTAAGGTAATTAATGAATTAATTGTGATAATTAGGAAATAATTCCATAATTGACCCTAATAATTATTATGAGGCTTTAATAATTATAATTAGTGGGTAAGAATGCTGAAAGTCGCTTTTCGGAAGAAAAGTGCAGATACAGGTTCTGCTAGTCGGTATAAATGCGTATCGAAAAAGTATCCCGGAAAATTATAATAATTGCATGATAATTACTAGAATAATATCTAGGACTTGTAAAACGAGTTTCGAGTCAAAATAATGAGATCTGATGCCAGAACTGATACTGTCTATGGAAAAGAACGTACTGGAAAGGTGCTCAGAAAAATAAAATAAAAATATGATAATTCTTAGAAAAAGGAGTAGGTTGAGATTCCAAAGTTTGGGATCAAGATCTTTTGCGTAGCTATTAAGGCTAATACTGCGCGTTTAAGTGGTTTGGTTATTTATATGCCTATTATGGGCACAAAACCCTAGGCATCAATTTATCCTACGTGAGGGAGTGGGGGCTGAGCAGCTGGTGCCTCTTCCTTGAGCTCTCTTCTTCATTTTGGAGACCAAGTGGCCATCTTCTTTGATTTTCTTCACTTCTTCTCCTTGTAAACACTTGAGAGCAACCTTGTGAGGGTGAGAGTGGATCATTACCGCACTTCCAGCCACTGTTGGTTGAGGTGTGGGCTGAGTTTCTTGGTTTTGAGGGAAAGAGCCTTTGTGTTCTTGTTGTGTGGCTTCAAGGAGCCACCTTTGGTGAGAAAGACCCTTACTTGGATTACCATTTTCGTTTGGTGTAAAGTCAGAACCTTGGGAGTTGGTTGTGAGCTCCAAGAGCACCTCCATTTTCTGTTTGAAGCCTTTGGTGAGTTGTACCAACCTTGATCATGTGTTTTAATGGGTTAAAGGTGTTATCTTTGCATGTTAATGGGTTAAGTAAGTAACCAACTGGAATGTTAACCTTAGTAGGTCTAAAAATGCATGCTTTAACGTGTTGAAGTGTTAAAAATGGAACATTTGAAGGATATCTTCATGAAATGCAGAAACTGCATTCTGTCGTGAAATATCCGGATATTTGTCGAACAGATATCCGGATATTGATATCCGGATATGGTATCCGGATATCGATATTCGGATATGGTATCCGGATATCGATATTCGGATATGGTCAGTGAGATATCCGGATATTGCATATCCGGATATGCCACGAGGAATATCCGGATATTCTGGGATTTCGAAGAACAGTAGCTTTACTGTGCAAACAGTAGGCTGTTGGGGGGTTTGTGGACCCTAGATTAAGGAAGTTGGACTTCTGTAATTAATGAACTAAGTCAGAATCAAGTGATTAAGGGCTTATGGCTTTGTATGGAGCCTTAAGACGTAAAACGTAAAGGAAAGGCGTTGTCTTTAAGTTGTATGCTTGAGATGCATGATTATTGATATAATATTGGTCCATAACAGATTGTGATTCTGCTGTGTTTGGACTGTGAGCTTGTGGACTCTTGGCTTTGGGTGTTAGATTGCAAGGTAAGCTTTCGTGTCCTCGGTTTAGCCATGTTGTGGTTCCACCATGTTCCATGGGGATATGGTATATGCATGCTGTGTTACATGCCTTTGGATATATGAAATGTTGATTGAACTTTACATGTAATGGCTTTTAATATGCATGTGTTGTTCCATCTTGACGGTAAGCCGGAGTATGTGGCGTCATACGATACGGTGATCCGGGGTGGATGCAATTGGCGTCTTGCACTATATGTAGGAGATAGAAGTATTCCTGCATTTCTCTGGCCAGTAGAATAGTATTGACACACATGACATGATTATCTGCTGCATTGCATTGTTTTAGAACTGATGATGATGAACTGCTTTTAAACTTATATTGCGCATGTAAGTGAGCTTGGGGTGGAAGATCCTTGAGGACCCCTTGTCTTACCGAGATTTCTTATTTAGAGATCTCACCCCACGTTTGGGGAATGCTTATTTTAGGTTCAGGTAGTATGGGAGCTGATGTCTCTGGTGGCAAGAGGCCAGAGCATGACTGATGGTTATTGTTATGACTGCTTTGATGATAGCATGACTGGATTGGATGCTGTTTATGTTTTCTGCACCTTTATTATTATGCTGTGATGCTGAGACTGATGTTGGGCTTTGTTGCCTTATTTGTGTGAGCATGGGGTTTGTCCATGTCACTTTATGTTAGCACTTTGAGTTGAGTTGTATAAACTGATTAGTTGGTCCGGTCTACGTGTTGTAGTTTCGTGACTAGAGACTTATACTTATGTTATTTATTTAATGAGGTATTTCAGTTAGCTTTTTTATTGCAAGTACATACAGGAAATGTTTTTATTAACTGTTAATAAGCAAGTTGGTAATGATAATGGCATCATAATTGAAAAGAAAAAGATATTCCGCATTTTTAATTAAACGCAGCTTAATACGATAGTATGATAACATTACCGGATATATACGGGGTGTTACAAGGAGGATGCTGATTTTGGGAGTTCAGGTTGTTCTGGGAATTTAGAGGTGATGGTTGAAAATTGGAATCAAATCGATAGTAGCATTTGAGAGCTGGATGTCCTGCTCGTCCACAGATTTGACATTGTAAACGATTTTGATTCCAAGATTGTGGTCGACCACCTTTAAGCCCGCGACCTGCTTTGCCTCTTCTTCCTCCAAAGGATCTTCCTTCAAAGTTGTTGAATCTGTTGTCTTGTTGGACATGACTGTGTGTGACATTGGCTTGGATGGGAGTAGGATCACTCTTCTTGAATCTTTCTAACATTTCTTCTTGAGCAAGCAGAAAGGCTTCCAGTTCGATGACAGAAAAGGGAGGGAATCTGGACATTGCAGAGGTAATAAGGGGAGCATATTCTTCACTCAAGCCATCAAGAATGGCTTCTGAGTATTCAGCTTCTGTGAGAGGTGAACCAACAGCTCCCAATAAGTCAACAATCTTCTTGATGTTAAGAAGGTATTCAGGTGCTGGTCCTTTCTTCTTGATGGATTTCAGTTGGTTTTTCAGTTGTTTAACCTTTGCTTGTGTATGTGAGGCAAAATAGACTTGAAGTCTATTCCATATTTCGTGGGCAGATTTGCATCCCACCATTCTATTCTTGAATGATATATTCATGGAGGAGAGTAACCAAGATACAAGAAGATTATCTTGTTGATGCCAGGCTATATAGTTGTCTGATTCTTTCCCATTTTCTTGATCTTCTTGAGTTGAAAACTGAGTTGGAATCTTATCTTTGTTGAGATGATCTTGTAAATTGTGCCCATGAATTGATGCAAGAGCTAGTTGTTCCCATGGAAGAAAGCTTTCTTCATCAAGTTTGTCAGTGATAGGATTTGAGAAAGTTTTCATGATCAGCTTTACTGCTTTTGCTTTTTCAGTGCTTGTAGTAGATGTTGGAGACGATTGAGGAGACTCCATGGATCGATATTGGCTCTGATACCATGTGAGGTATCAGACCTTGAATGAGAAGAAAGAAGAACTCACACACGGTGTGAATGGAAAGCAGTAAAAGAGAAAGAAAAGAATGCTTTTGTATATTGATTGATGATGAAGATACAAGGTGATGCTGCTATTTATAGCAGAAGGCACCAGTTGAAAAATAACAGAAAAATAACAAAATGAACTTTTAGCTATACATATCTATTACGCACAAACCACGCGAGCATCCCTTGCACATTCTTTTCTTGCTTCACGCTCACACCAAGCACTCCACAAATCTCACTACTCAATATGTAACAAACTCCAGGTCACTATTTGGTTATGGTCAGTGTTTGCTCTCTCTTTTCTTCTTAACTCTTTTTTCTTCTTAAGAGACAATGGATAGGTTCAAATTTTTGGGTGAATGGTTAAGTGAATCACTCAAAGGAGAGATTTTGTGGTTGGATGGCTAACAGAAATCAAGATTGAAGGTCGATTTGGAGTGGCTTTGAGGTTGGATTGAGGTTGGTGGTTCGAACGGTGAGATAATGTGAGGGGGGTTGGGGTTCGATGACTTAGGATGCACACTCTTCTTTCTTCCAATTTAGTTTTTCCCAAATATGTGGTTTACTATGCACACTCTTCTTTCTTCCAATTTCTTCTTTCCGTTTCTCACTTAGGCTCTTTTGTTTTGAAGTGCAAAGCCCATATCCTTTTTCTCTGCTTTTTGAAAAATCAATTTTTTACTTGATTTTGTGGGCTTGAAACATCAAAACATAGCCCATTAGCTTTTAACTCAACAACATTTCAACTTATTCTTTTACTAACATTTTCATATCAACAAACATACGTTTTAAGTCACATTTCATGATCTTATCAAGCTTAAACTGGTTTCACCAAACTCATCATCTCCCAGGAACGAGCAACTTCGTTGAAGTCAGCCTTGTTGCTCGTGTCAAAAAATTGATCCTTAAGCTCATGAATGACTCCGAGAGGGTGTTGTAGAAAAGAGGACGAAGGAGAAAAATAAATAAGTTAGAAGCTAGAATCTCCCCTCAGAAGCTATGCTCGTTTTCTTATTTATTTTTTCATCGCAAGAAAAAACTACCCTTTTTAAGAGTTTCTATAATCACTACAAGAAAAATGCTGGATAATGGCGGTGTTCTCGAGACGGTTTGATTAATTACTTCACACCGCTATTCAAGATCAAGACTCCTTCATCTCCCGTATTATTTTTTCACTAAAAATTTAAAATAGGATAGATTTTTACTTCTCTATACTTTTTGCCCTTCTCCCCACAGGTAAGATAGTCATAGAAAGAACAATATATTTTAAATTCAACCAATACTCAGAAAAATAAAATAAAATATAAATCATCTTCTTCTTTATTAGGGTTTTCTCTCCCCCAATTTTATCTTCTGAAAGTTATTCTCCTTTCTCTCTCACCATCCTATATCACAAGTGTTCTCTCCATTCCTCGTCACATAGATCGAGCATAGTAGGACGAAACTGAGAATACACGATAAGGTTGGGGATCTATCGTATCTCTCACAATAGTTTTGCAAGGTAAAATCTCTTCTTCTTCGTGTGTTGAGTGATTTGGATTTGATAAACTTTTCAGTTTCAATGTTTTGATTCATTGCATTGTATTTCTGTTATTCAGGAAATGCCAATTTCTTTTCTTTCTTTCTTTTTTTTTTTAATTTTTCAAAACTTGGTTTCTGGCATTGTGGTCTCTGTTGCGTGAGATGTTTAACTCTTTTTTGTTGCCGGTATGAAGGAAGAGCTCAAATTAGCACTATTGAACACCACAGCTGGCGAGAATCTTTTCCTTGATAGGTATAAGAATTTTCATAATTTCTCTGTTTTGGTTACACAATTTTCAAATTTTCAAAATAATAATAATTAGAATTAGAATTGGTTTTCTCTTGTTAAAGGCAAGGAGATGATAGTACTTGTTGACTTGCTAATGACTAAAGAAATCCATGGAAGAAAGGAAGAGAGTAGAGTTCGTGAGAGAGAGAAGAACGTTCGAGAGAAAGAGAAGAAAGTGAGATATTTTCATTAACAGTAAAACGATAACTACAAGGTCTAATATAGACCCAAGAGAACCAAACGCACGCCACGTCATCTGGTTCTGTTACAACCAGAATCAGTTGGCAAAAACTGAACAGGAGGAAAAGACTACAATACCCTTAGAGAAAGTTACAAGAATACCCCTGTGTACAGCTTTTACAGCTGTACACCTTTTCTACCTATTCTTTTATTCTAATATGCCCCCTCAAACTCAGGGTGGATGGAGATAACTAAGAGAGTCTACCACCTTGAGTTTGGTCCGTAAAACAGCAAACCTGGAAGCAGATAAACCCTTAGTAAGAGTGTCAGCAACTTGATCCACAGAGGGGATGTGACAAACTTGGATTTCTTTAGCAATAACACGTTCTCGAACAAAAAAGATGTCCAATTCCATATGCTTTGTCCGAGCATGAAGAACAGGATTGTGAGACAGAGAGACAGTACTCAGGTTATCACACAAAATGAGAGGAGTGCCAAACTGAATTTGAAGCTCATGAAGAAGAGACTTGAGCCAAAGAACCTCTGCTGTAGCTAGAGCAAGGCTACGGTACTCAGCTTCAGTACTAGACCTTGCAACCAAATTTTGCTTCTTAGACCACCATGACACCAAATTAGAACCAAAGAAAATACATGCTCCTGAAGTAGATCGTCTGTCATCCGGATCACTAGCCCAATCAGCATCACAAAAGGCAGTTATAGAGAATAACTGACTTGGACAACACGGCTGCAACAGCATACCATGATGCAGGGTGGCATTTAAATAACGTAAAATCCTTTTGACTGCAGCCCAATGCTCTTCAAGAGGTTGAGCCATAAACTGGCAAGCTTTGTTAACAGAAAAGCTGATGTCAGGTCTAGTAAGAGTAGCATATTGGAGAGCCCCAACAATAGAACGATAGAAGGATGGATCTGAGTAGTGATTGGACCCATGTTTGGAGAGTTTGCAGCCAGATGGAAAGGGTGTAGAGACACCTTTGGCTTCGGCCATGTGAGCTCTTCCAAGAAGATTTCTGATATATTTGGACTGATTAAGAAGCAATGCACCAGAGGATGTTCGCTGAACCTCAATACCAAGAAAGAAATCAAGAATCCCAAGGTCCTTAAGTGCAAACTCAGAATGTAGCTTCTGAATGAGAATCTGAACAAAGCTGGGGTCATTCCCTGTAATGATTATATCATCAACATAAACCAAGAGAAATATACATTTGGCTGACTTCCTGTAGATGAACAGTGAAGGATCACATTTACTAGCAATAAATTCAAGATGCAGTAGAGATGTCTTGAGTTTATCAAACCAAGCCCTTGGTGCCTGTTTGAGACCATAAAGGGCTTTATGTAACTTACAAACAAGAGATTTATTGGTGGATTCAAAGCCAGGAGGCTGTTGCATGTACACCTCTTCATCAAGAATGCCATTGAGAAAGGCATTATTAACATCTAGTTGCCTTAATGTCCAGCCAAAAGAGATGGCAATTGTAAGAATGGTTCGGATAGTGATAGGCTTCACCACTGGGGAAAAAGTTTCTGTGTAATCAAACCCAGCTTGTTGGTGAAAACCTTTGGCTACTAACCTAGCCTTGTACCTGTTGAGAGTGCCATCAGAATTTTCTTTAACACGAAAAACCCACTTACAACCAATGGCAGTTCGGTTGGGAGGAAGAGAAACCAAAGACCAGGTTGAGTTAGCTTCTAGAGCACACATCTCAGTTTTCATAGCAGCAGACCAGTTGGGATTAGCCAAGGCTTGTTTTATTGTGACAGGTTCAAGAGAAATGGACAAGACTTGGGAGTGGGGAACAGTCTTGGAGCGGGTAGTGATAGTGTGAGAGGGTGAAAGATGGAGTGGGCCAGAGGGTATATATTCTGAACCAGAGTCAGCTGAAGAAGAAGAAGAAGAACTAAAAGAAACAGGGATGGGAGAATAGGAACCTGAAGATGCCGGAGTTGAGACTGACTTAGAAGTGGAGGAAGTGTTGTGGGAAGGTGACATTTCAGAGGACAAATCATTGTTAGAGAGTGAAGAAGGATCTGCTGGTGCTATAGAGGATGGCTGAGATGAGGTGCTGCTGCTGGATGCTTGGGAACTTTGAGTGTTCAAATCCTGTGTTGGTAATGGATGTACATGTGAGTCAACCAATGGAATCAGATTAGAGACAGAAGAAGAAGAAGAAGTTGGAGCCTGGTTAGATGACGAACCATACCAGATAGAATAAGGAAACTTTGTCTCATTAAAGAGAACATCTTTAGAGACAAATAGTCGGCCAGATGAATTCAAGCACTTGTAGCCTTTGTGAGTAGGAGAATAACCAAGGAAAATACACTCACTGCTCCTAAAATCCAATTTGTGATTATTGTAGGGTCTTAGGAAAGGAAAACAAGCACACCCAAAGACCTTGAATGACTTGTAGTCAGGCAGAATTTTGTGTAATTTCATAGAAGGAACCTCAAAATTCAAGGCAGCAGTAGGAAGAGAGTTAATGAGATACACAGCTGAGATAAAGGCATGATCCCAAAATTTGATTGGTAAAGATGCATGAGCAAGCAAGGTAAGACCAGTTTCAACTATATGACGATGCTTTCTCTCAACAACACCATTCTGATGATGGGTGTGAGGGCAAGCAACTCTGTGAATTATACCCAAATTTTTAAGATGTTGATGAAAAGGTCTAAACTCTCCACCCCAATCAGTTTGAAGAGCTTTAATAGTTGACTGAAAATTATTTGATATAAGGGCATGAAACTGATTAAAAACAACTAATGCTTCAGATTTTTGTTTTAGGGGATAAAGCCAAGTGTATCTAGTATGAGCATCAACAAAAGAAATGTAATAAGTGAAACCCATTGAGGATTTGACAGGGGCTGGACCCCACAGATCACTAAAAACAAGATCAAAAGGTTTTTCATAAACTTTGGTAGAAGGACCAGAATGTAGTCTATGTATTTTACCCAAACAACATGCAGAACAAAAAGGAATGGCAGTTTTATTAGACACAGGAATATTACAAGACTTGAGAACAGAGTTCAGAGCCTCAATGTGAGGATGACCCAGTCTACAATGCCAAAGAGAGTACATATGGTTTGATCCTACAGTGCTTGGAAGGCTACTGACTTTATTGGATGTGTTTGGTGGGAGTACATTGGTGAGAGGGGTATTAGTGCAAGCTAAAACATTACATAGAGAATTTTGACTACAAGGAACAGAACTGAAGGCAGAAACAGAGACACATTGTTGGCTTGATGACTTATTTGATTTGGAGGAGAGATTGACTCCTTGAAAACTGTACAATCCATTAGTTCCCAAAGCACCTTCCAGCAAGACCTCATGAGATACCTGGGATTTGACAAAGCAAGCGAAAGGGTGAAACTCAAAATAAACATTATTGTCTCGAGCAAATTGACTAACACTAATGAGATTTTTGGTTATGGAAGGAACAAGTAATAAGTTGTTAAGATGTAGGTGAGTATGTGGTTTAAGGGGAGAAGAAAAGGAAGAGCAACCAGTAGCATTGACTCTCAAACCTTGGCCGTTTCCTATGTAAACCTGGTCTGCTCCTGACAATTGTGTGCTTTGTAGAAGATTTTGAGGATTTGCAGTCACATGATGAGATGCACCTGAGTCTGGATACCACTCCATAGGCTGAACATTTGAAGGAGTTGGTAAGAGTCCTTGTCCATGAGACTGTGAAGTCATAGAGCAGAGTTGTGAGTTATGATGATGAGGCTGACTTGTTGTCAACAAAGCTTGAGATTGGGTGACAGAAGCAGGCCTGTTGTACTGAAAAGATCTCTGAAACGAAGGCTGTGATTGTGGAAAGAACTGATGAGTTTCTGGAGATGAGAACTCAGGCACAAAATTTTCATCAAACCTATGCCAGCAACTTTGAACTCCATGTCCAAATTTGTAACAGAGTTGGCATTGAATGTTGCTTCGTCCTCTGCCTCTTCCTCCTCTGTTACTCCTGCTATAAAACCTTCCTCTTCCTCTTTCATTATTAGTGTTATATGATCTTTGAGGCTGATCTCCTTGAATAGAAGCAAAGGGAGGTCTCATGGCTGATGAATCAGTCTTTAAACTTTCTTTTGAATCAGAGGATACCTTCTGAACCACATTGACAGTCATTGAATCTGACAGGAGAGTTTCATTCTGTCTGGCAAGCATCATTTCATAGGACATCAGTTCAACACGTAAATCATTGAGTGAGTAAGGATTTTCTCGAGCATGAACAGCAGTGACAAACGCATTGAAGTCAGGAGGAAGACCAGATAAAATGAGTTCAGTTTGTTCTTCAACTGAAATAGGACTTTTGATAGCCTTCAACTCATCACAGATGGTTTTGACTCGACGAAGGTATTCAGCAACAGATCTGCCACCTTTCTTGATGGTGCGAAGTTCAGATCTGAGTTGATGAGTTTTGGATTTCATCATACCTTGAAAAAACTTGTGGATTTGCTCCCAGGCTTCGTAAGCATGAGAGACACCAAGAATCTCATTCAGAATGTCTTCTGAGACAGTGGACAGGATCCAAGAAAGAAGCATTTGATCCTGACGTATCCACTCAGTGTAAAGTGGATTAACAACTTCATCAGCTCGATCTTGCTCAGACTCGAACCGAAGCGGTATCTTTGGGTTAACAAGGAAGTGTTGAAGTTGATGAGAAGTGATTACTGGTTCAACAACTTGATTCCAGATTAGGAAGTTGTTTTCTGTAAGTTTGATGGAGATCTGATGAGTGAACAGTGATGGAGAAGATGACCGGTGTTCCGTCGTTCCATTTCCGGTGGTTCCTCCGGCAGTAGAAGACGACTGAGATCGTTGTTGCGAAGCGGAAGACATCAAGGAAGCGGATCTGTATCAGGCCCTCAGAGAGAAGGCTTTGATACCATGAAAGAATTCATGGAAGAAAAGAAGAGAGAAGAGTTCATGAGAGAGAGAAGAACGTTCGAGAGAAAGAGAAGAAAGTGAGATATTTTCATTAACAGTAAAACGATAACTACAAGGTCTAATATAGACCCAAGAGAACCAAACGCACGCCACGTCATCTGGTTCTGTTACAACCAGAATCAGTTGGCAAAAACTGAACAGGAGGAAAAGACTAAAAAGCCCTTAGACAAATTCTTTTACAAGACAATACCCCTGTGTACAGCTAAATTTTTTTTACAGCTGTACACCTATATTATTTATTGGAGTCATTTTAAAAGCATACTCATTGGTCACTACCACCTATTTCCTGCTACTATTCTTTTATGCAAAATTAAGGTTAATGTTTATTATTTTAAAGTGATTGTATTTCTACTGCAGCCTCTTCCAATGAGATCCGCGATGCTGTGAATGATAAGGCCCTTCAAGAACTAATTTTTCATATTGATTGTTCCCCAAATGCAGAGAATGTAAGACCGACAAAGCTTTCTTTTATCTGACTCACTGTCCATTCTAATTTTTTTTCACTCTTTTTATATGTATTGCCCATTGATCTGCTTGCATTGCAATCATAGGCTGGTATTTATTAATTATTAGTTTTAAAACTCACTGAGCGAAAGTTATAGAGAAGATTCCTTTGAAATATTGTGTTACTCTGATTAGGAACTTTTACCTTGGTTGTCTTGAAGTTTATGCTTACACTTGGAATGCAAGAAAAAAGAGTAAAGAGAAATAAAACGACAATAACATGTGTGACTTTTACCTTCATTAATGTCTCGTTTATCTAGTTATACTAATTATTACATGGTGTTGCTGTATTTGTGAAATATAGTTGGAAGCTACAAAAAGGGAAGGTGGTAAAGGATTCAGTATATGGGACACCTACGCCCATAAAAATTATGGTAACCTTTTTTTATTTTTTATTTTTTAATTTAATTAATAAACTAAAGATAAAGGAAGAACCCTATCAAAGAAAGAAAGGAAGAAATATTTTTTTTTTTCATAATTTTAATTATGATTCGTCTTTAGTTATCTTATCCACTTGTAATAATATAAATTGTTTTTAAATTAAATAAAAAATTCATTAATAATATAAGACTTCCTTCCAAACATTTTTATATGATTTTAAATTTTAAAAATTAATTATATAATTTATAATCAATTGAAATGAGATTCTATGCTTCTGAAATTTAAACTTGTGAAATTTAAACTCATTGGGGTGCTTCTGGAAGATAATGACTACTTGGACCATGTCTATGATGAACATGTCTTGCTTTTTAGAAAATTAATGGATTTCCTTGCCACATATACAATGTTGACAGAAATTCTGGGGTGGGTTTTTCAACATGACTAGGTCATATGCCATAACAAGATCATAACTATTTTATCATGGTATCAATGCTGATGATTTTATTATTTTCTATCCTAATATTTTTTTTCTCTGTTTATATGATAAATAAGACTATGATTATATTGATAAATTATTTTTTTACAAATTTATATCGAAACCTAATTTTCTTTGTGTAGCAGCTACACCATTGGTAGATCGAAGTGATATAGCAGCTCTTGCCAGAGGTATGACGGATTCTTTGATCCGCTATAATCTATGATGATTTTTCATTATTATTATTTTTATATACTGTTTTTCATTATTTATTAGCACAAACATAATTTGGTCTTAGTTTTTTTCTTTTTGGTCATTGTTTGCATTGTGCTTGAAGACTTCACTTTCCTTAAATGCTGATCCAAGCCAGCTTTTGTTTTTTTGAGATGGTGGCGAAGAGGTTAAACTCCTTGTATATCATATGAAACAGTGTAGGCTTGTTTTATACATATGATATTGAGAAGCTATGTATATTTTATTTGTTTCCTTTGGCTTTTGGCTGTCACATTGATTTGTGTATAGCTCAAATGGAACTGTGTTGAAAAAGATTTTGATAGAACCCTCGTACTTTTCAGGTTCACTTTTTCTCCATCTTGACTGTTTAATATTTAATGTCAGAAACAACAGCTATAAATGATCCAGTGGCTGCGGCTGCACAAAGATACAAACCAATACAATCTGCAGTTCCTGGAACTACCTTAGGGCCAATTCAAATTAATGGTATCCTAGGAGGAGGGCTATGTCATTCTGATTTATATATTTGTATTAAACAGCTGTTTAATCTTATGAGTTTTTTTAATTTTTTAATTTGTTTATATTTTTTGACTCACGCAGAAACTGTATGACACTCATGGAGTTCATCTCTACCATAGGCAAAGTGCTGTTGTTCATTCTGAAGATCTACCCTCCCTTGCTCCTCAAAGCCGACTGAGGTGCCGAAGTTACCCAGTATGTTCTGCTCAAAACTATTTAAGATATTATACAGACATAATTAATGCTAACTTTGGCGTTTCTGTTATTGTTAGAGTTCTCAAGTATTTTCAGACAGCAAAGAGGAAGGCAGTTCCATGATGAATGGTTTGAATATATAAGTAATGCTAACTTTGGCGTTTCTGTTATTGTTAGAGTTCTCAAGTATTTTCAGACAGCAAAGAGGAAGGCAGTTCCATGATGAATGGTTTGAATGCATTTTCGATATTTTGGGGAGGTATTGTCAGAATTGATGTCTTGAAGGTGTGGATTATATACTTCCAATTTTTACATCATGTCATAGGATCATTTATTTATAAGTCACTCCCTTTTCCTTGTCTAAATAATGTTATCAGTTCTGATAATTTCAGGTTCTCCCAGAAACATGTTTGACATTTTAAGGGCCCAAGAGACTACCAATTCATATGGTACCCACAGAGAAAGCAGATGAATTTTATCAGGTATTGTCATTCAATTTCAATCTCTTTAGAGAAACTATAAAAGACTAAACTCACCGTTGTTGCTTAAATCTGGCCTAGACAGGTCTAATTACCCAAACATTGGAGCTATTTGTACTTGCAAATTTGAGCAACTGAGTTTATGTTTACAGTTCTAAGAATCATTGAAAAATGAAGATGCTTTAGTTTTCCGCGTAATAAAAAAACGCAGAATACCAGTTTATAAGTATTGCCGTTGGTTTGTCTTTTATTCTAAAAAATTAATGTAATCACTACTAAATTTCTCTTAAGTTATTCATACCTGTCGTCTTGATTAGCACATGTAGATGACCTCGCCTTAATTATTGGTCCTCGTGCTCTACATGATCAGAAATCAATTTTCTTACATTGCAGTTGTGTTGGATATGGAATAGACAAAATAGAACAAATACAATAGTATCAAACTTTTGAAACAAAATACAAGTGTTACAACACTATCACTAATTTTTCTCTCAATATAACTCTCACACTCTCTTTTCTTCTTTCTATTTTTCTCACAAGTGTTTCAACACTCTCCACACACTTTTTAATCTTTCTATTCACTCATTACAACATATGCCTAACATACTACACACCTTATATATATAGACATACATAAAAGAGTTCAAATTGAACTTGACAAACTATTATAACCACTAGCCACCATTTTTGACCTTTCTAGTCTTCAAATTGATTTTGAACACTAATATCAACCATACATTAAAGACAACTCATGGTGATAGGATAATATTTCCAACTCATCATGAGTTGGCAATGGATAGGATTGGATTCTTCTTCAATCTTCCTCAAGCTTCTCCAAGTCTCCATAAGTTTCATGAATTTTCTTCAAGCTTCCATAACTTTCTTCAAATTTCTATAAGTTTCTTGATAGGTGATGGAGAAGTTCAATTTGAATTTGAATTCTTTGGAGGTAGAATCAAAATTAAGTTTGAATTCTAACACTCCCCCTCAAACTTGATTTTGCATACCAATCATATATTTGAGTTTGTGGAACACCTCTGCCTTCAATGGCTTTGTGAAAATATCTGCAAATTGTTCTTCAGTTTTGCAGTAGACTAATTCCACAACTTTGTTTTTAACTTGCTCCCGAATAAAATGATATTTCGTGTCAATATGCTTGCTTCGGCTGTGGGAGACTGGATTCTTTGCAAGTGATATAGCAGACTTGTTATCTACGTATATAGTAATTGGACCTTCTTGCTCATAATGAAATTCATTCAAAATATTCTTTAACCAAATAGCTTGACACGTGCACGCTGCTGCGGCTATGTATTCAGCTTCACATGATGATAGAGCAACTGTTTGTTGTTTCTTTGAAGACCATGAAAATATTGCTGAGCCAATATGAAAAGCATATCCTGAAGTGCTTTTTCGATCATCTACATCTCCACTATAATCACTATCTGCATAGCCAATTAACCTTGAATCTTGGGAATATGTATAGAATAACCCATGACTGATGGTTCCTTTGATATATCTTAAAATTCTCTTTGCTGCACTGAAATGATCCTGCTTTGGATGCTCCATATATCTGCTAATTAGACCAACTGCAAACATGATATCTGGTCGAGTAAAAGTCAAATACCTCAAGCTTCCGACCAGGCTTTTGAATAGTGTTGGGTTTACTGGTTCTCTATCTGAGTCAGCTTTCAACTTTGTTCCTGCTTCTATTGGTGTTGAAATAGGCTTGCAATCTTTCATTCTGAACCTACTCAGTATTTCTTTTGCATACTTCTTTTGTAACATATAAATTCCCTCTGCTGTTTGTTTTACTTCAACTCCAAGAAAATAAGACATTTCTCCAATATCTGTCATTTCAAATTCTTTAGTCATAGCTTTCTTAAATTCAACAAACATACCTGGATTATTCCCTGTGAAGATTATATCATCCACATAAAGACACACGATCATCATACCCCCATCTTCATTTTTCTTCGTGTACAAAGCATGTTCATACGGACTCTTCACAAATCCATTCTTATGAAAGTATTCATCTATCCTTGTGTTCCAAGCTCTTGGAGCTTGTTTCAATCCATATAGTGCCTTCTTCAACCGATAGACTTTATCTTCTTCTCCTTTTTTAACATAACCCGGTGGTTGTTCAATATAGACTTCTTCTTCCAAGTAACCATTGAGAAATGCTGATTTCACATCCATCTGGTATATCTTCCATTTCTTTTGCGCTGCAACTGCTGTAAGAAGTCTGATAGTATCAATCCTTGCAACTGGTGCAAACACCTCTTCATAATCAACTCCATATTTCTGCTTGTAGCCTTTAGCCACCAATCTCGCCTTGTACTTCTCCACCTTCCCTTCTTGATTGGTCTTTGTCTTGTATACCCACTTTACTCCGATTGGCTTATGCTCCTTAGGCATGGTTGTGAGCTCCCACGTGTCATTTCTTTTGATTGCAGCAATTTCTTCATTCATGGCTTTCTTCCACTTTTCATCTTGTGCAGCCTCTTCATATGTCACCGGATCACATTCAGCTACCAAACAAAATAATGAATAATCAAGTGTAGTTTGTACCGGATCTGTAGCATCGTAAATATCACTTAAACTTCTCATCTTTGTTGGTGCTCCCCCTGAATTGCTACTGCTACTGCTTCCTGATGTTGATTGTGTAGTTGCAGGAGATGACGGAGTAGGACTTGGTGGAGGAGTTTGATCATTTCCTTCTTGAACTGTTTGCTCTTCTGAGTCATCAGCATCCTTAAAGAATAATCCTTCTACTTTCTTTTCTTCATCACTCCATCTCCAGTAATCTGCTTCATCAAACTCTACATCTCTTGATATTATCATCTTTTTGGTTAGAGGATTGTAGAGTCTGTAGGCTTTACTCCTATGCTCATAGCCAATAAAGACACATTTCTCCCCTTTGTCATCTAACTTCTTTCTCTTTTGATCTGGAATATGGGCATATGCTATGCAACCAAAGATTCTTAGATGGCTCACTTCTGGTTTCTTGCCACTCCATGCTTCATTTGGAGTCTTGAACTTCACGCTTTTTGTTGGACATCAATTCAATAAGTAGGCAGCACAATTAACAGCTTCAGCCCAAAATGTTCTTGGCAAATGTTTTTCCTTCAGCATGCTCCTTGCCATATCAAGAATTGTACGATTCTTTCTTTCTGCGATACCATTTTGTTGTGGGGTGTAGGCAGCTGTCAACTGATGAATTATTCCATGTTGTCTGCAGAATTCTTCAAACAACTTTGATGTATACTCACCACCTCTGTCTGTTCTGAGTATCTTCAGATACTGACCACTTTGCTTCTCCACCATTGCCTTAAATTCTTTGAATTTATCAAGGGCTTGTGATTTTTCTTTGAGGATATACACCCAAGCTTTTCTACTGAAATCATCAATAAAAGTAATATAGTACCTGTTTCCTCCAAATGATGGAATATCAAATGGACCAGCAATATCTGAGTGAACTAGCTGCAATGGTCTTCTAGCTCTCCATGACTTGCCAACTTCAAAACTTTGTCTATGCTGCTTTCCTTTCATACAGCTTTCACATAATTGATCTGGATGACTTATTTGTGGTAATCCATTCACCATCTTTGCTTTTGACAACAGCTTCAAGCCAGTAAATCCAAGATGACCGAACCTAAGATGCCATAGCCACGAACTATCTTTTGTGATGGACTTCATGCACTTTATTGCTTCTGTCTGGATACTCAGCTTGAATAGACGATTTCTTGTCATATTAACTTTTGCAATCAATTCTCCCTTTTGATTTCTGATGATGAGAGAATTATTCTTCAAGTGTATATTGTATCCTTTCTCTAAAAGCTGACCAAGACTAAGGAGATTGCTTCTTAATGATGGGATATAAAAAACATCAGAAATGTATTTTCTATCCCCATTTTTTGAAAAAATCATAATCTTCCCTTTACCTTTAACAGGGACTTTTGATAGATCTCCAAAAGTAACTTCTCCTTGAACGTTCTCA
>JAVKPL010005713.1:0-24544 GCA_032173675.1 Gastrolobium villosum
ATGGCCATTATTTGAGAACCTTGTAATTGATGTTAAACTTAAGGAAAATGCATGATGGAAGGGCCTAGAGCCTACATTAGGACATGATTATGTGTTATGTGGAGTACCAAGGGGTTAGGGATGGATTACACACCTTTTTTGGGGTTCAAAACTGCTGTAATCTGTCATTTTGCTGCATAGTAATCGATTACCCAAGCATGGTAATCGATTACCATGCAACAGGGGACGAAAAATTGGCTACTGTCTGCACTGGTAATCGATTACTGGCCTTTGGTAATCGATTACCATGTGAGGTAATCGATTACCCAAAGTTGGTAATCGATTACCAGAACAGAGGAATTGAAAAATTGGCTACTGCCTCATTTTTGACAGGTGGTAATCGATTACCACCCACTGGTAATCGATTACCACAGTGTAAATTTTGAAAATTCAGGTTTTTCTAGACTAAAAGAAGGGGGTATAACTTGATGGGTAGAACTCCAAATGATACGTGGTTTGAAACCACGCGTAGACAACGTAAAGGACTACAACTTGGTAAAAGATGAGAGTAAGATGGTGAGTTTAAATGAAATGAATAAAAAGAATGATCTATGATGTTAGAAAGTGTATGATTCCGCAAATGGCATTTACAATTATAGTGTGGTTTTAATTGATTACGGAAAATGTATTTATGTAAAAGAAAAGGAATATGTTAAAAGAAAAATTTGCCCGTAATTTAATTAACCTAATCACTGTGATTGTAACTGCGCTTAATATCATAATCAATGTTAACAATACCGGTGTACAACGGGCTGTTACGGGCCTCAGGTCTAATTTATCTTGCCTTTGAAAACCTCACAATGCTAGTTTAGAATCCCAGTTAATACTGTTATATTAGAAATAATCGGATTTTGCTTGCCTGACATTGATTAAAAGATTTCACTGGCATTTGCATCTCCTTTTGTTATTAGACACAATACCTCAGAATTCGAATCTTTCAGTAGGGAAAAAAAAATTAAAAGTTTTGCATATAAAGATGGGAATGTTATATTTACAAATTGTTTGTTTATAAATTTTACCGGTCATACATTAATCAAGAGTGTCATTCTTAGTGTAATTTGTAAAAAAAAATTGTAAACGATTCTTCCTCTTCATAAATATATAAATAATGCTACAAACACTTATACACTATTTACTTCACATTTGTACAGTTTTCAGCGGTTTATAATAAAGAATCAATTCATCACAAAATTTTAAATGTTGGATGAATACCTTTTTAATGATTTATAGTATTAGTATTCTCTAACACACCTTTTATGTAAAAATTCTTTGGGCTTGAAACGTGGATGTTGCATACGCCTAATTTTATTTTATTTTTGTTTTAAATTATGCTTATTCAATTCCACAAGTGATGGGAGGTGAGGATCGAACTCATGATCTTATAGTCATTTAAACTCTGATATCATATAAAGAACCAATTCAACATAAAACCTTAAAAGTGTTGGGTAAAGGTATTTTTAATGATATATTTTTTTTTCTAACATATAACTCTTAAAAAAATAGGGTTCAATGAGTATAATGTTGCATGATTTAAGAAAATTTTCCTACACTCACAATAAAGAAGAGAGAGAAAGTGAAATAATGAAAGAGAAAAAAAACATGTGGACCCCATATATTAGTTGTGTGGTGTGTAGGAAAGTTTTCTTGAGTCATGTAACATTATACTCATAAACCCAAAAAAAATATAGAGAAAACTTCAAAAAAGTTCATATAAGTTTCTTCTAAAACATTTATCCCATTCTCAAAATTTTAAATCATTTATATCTTTTGGATCCGGGTCTGAATAAGGTGGCTGCTAGGAGAAATACAGGATGATGCTTGTTCCTGGCTTTCTGCTAGTGTTTGATGTTTTGTTTTCTGCTATTTCTTGTTCTGTTTTTTTCATTCCTTCTTGTTTGCTGTTCTTTTGTTTTGTGGGGGCATTGCCCCTTTCTGTAACCAAAAAAAAAAAAAGTTTCTTTATAACTTACCCGTTAAGTTAGAGGGGTAAGTGATAAAAAAAAATTTAAGCTAGGAGTAAATGATTCAAATTTCAGAGGGGTAAGTGATTCCGATAAAATTTACAGTTTTTTTCTTCTTTTTTTTTTGAAAGTTTTCCAAAAATGTAATATAAACTTTTCCATGAAACTTGAAATCAATTTTTTTCTCTCAAGGTTTTACCTTTGTAACGGATATAAATATGTGAATGCCTCCAAAAGAGGTCACACAATTTTTTTAAAAGAAATTATAATTCATAATATACCATTACTTAAATTTGACATCACAATAAAAGTATGAACAATCATATCATTATAGTAAATCTTGAAAATATAAGTTATACAAATTTCTATCGTATGAAATTTACCATGATAATTTAAATATAAATTAAAGACACAACATATCAATATAATGAATGTGCAAAAATATAAATAAACATTTAAGTATATACATATATGATATTTATCACATTTATAGCTTTATATATATATATATATATATATATATATATATATATATATATATCCATGCATAAATATATAATTATAATATGCAACAATATAAATTGCAGATAAGTAAATTACGACGGTTATTATTTTAACAAATCAAACTCATTAATTAATTATTAATTCACAATAAATGATAACGGTTGATTTTCGTCAATCAACGATTATTATTTCCACAAATCAAAATCATTAATTAATTATTAATTCACAATAAATAATAACCGTTGATGGACGGAAATTAATAGTTAATATATGATAGTAACATTGATAGTAACATTATTTGTTAATAAAAATATTCTATTCCTATATCAAAATAACATTGTTATGAGATTTATATTTTGAAAAAAAGAAAGAAAGAAGTTATCATCATCCGTAGCATTCATTTTCATAATTTCTTATATTATCATGCTTCTTCTCTCTCAATTTTTTTTTTCTCCCATTCTCCTTTAACAGAGTTTTCTCTAACATTTCTCAAGATCCTTCACTCATTGATTTCTCTAAATTTTGAAGCAATGACCAATGGTTCTCTTAGCATCTATTTACGGGAAAAGTTTTATCATGCAAATGATAAAAGTAATCATAAAATATTATTAACACAACAATTATGCACAAACTTCTCCATGCGAGTTTCTTGAAGTTTTGTTTTTAGATTCAACAACTTCACATGATTTTTGCATTATATGTTCGAAGGGACTCTAAACGTGATCATTAAAAGATAATTGAAAGAAACATAAAATAATACACTTGAATGCAATAATTCATCACCAATTATTATTATTGAAAACTAAAGGGGCGTTTGATAAAATTTCAGATAGTAAAGCTCATTCAAAAGGGTAGTTGGGTACCTGCACAAAACTCTAGAATCTTCAGAATTTGACTGAAGGAGCACGTAGTGAATAAAGAACTGAAAATTACCATTCAGGAAGTCTCTTGTCCTCAAGGATTGGTCTTTGCCAATCTTCAATCTGGGCTTCCCATTGGCAATGTCCTATGTCACCAATTCATAGAAGTTTGAATAAGTAATATATTAAGGATATTAACAATCATAAATAAGGTATGCGTCTGCATGATTTTGTCAATAAGTGAAAGGCGGGAATCTCATCTAAAATTGACATCAAGAGAAACTACATCAATAGTCCGGCTCTTCAAAAATCTATGGATATAGTTATGCTTGATATCAAATTGAGGTGCAATTACCACCTTACAACTGCAAAACTTAATGTAGTTCAGCAAAGAATATTACCAATAATAGCATCATGTGCAATATCTGCAGCAGCATCCCCATTAGTACCATAGAATTTTGTGTAACGCCTGCTAATCAAGTATCATTAGTTATGTATAGTCTTCAAACAAAAAATCTTCTTACATAAGTTTTCTATCACCAACCTGTAATAAGTCCTTCCTCCAGGAAACTTGACTTCAGGGCAGTCCCATGCCAATGAAAATGTCACAATTCGCTGACCGTCAGAAGGAACAGTCATAGTTGCTGCAATGGCTGCTCCAATGGATGATCCGGGTTCTGAAGGCACAGGTGTTTCAGCAAAATTCAGATGGTCAAATGACCCATGCTGAAAAGAAAAACAGTACCATAATTCAGTTTAATGAAATATAAAATGGCTAGCATATGGATGACGGGAAGTTTAGGATCCACTAACATCATTATAATAAAATCACAATGGCAACTATTTTTTGCCGGGGGAGCGGGGAAAGAATGGGCATCATTAAGTCATCAGCTGGAAAAAAAGTTCATTAAATTTCATCATTGCATTGTTTCTTAAGAGAACAAAGCACAAATATAAATCCCATAATCACTCTGAATCCAGGAAAAGAGCAAGCTGAGCAGGGAAAAAAAAAACTATCGGCATCAGCATTATCTTCATTAATCAGCTCAGCCATCCCTTTCTTAAACATTCAATAGTGGAGATTAGACCACGACTCAGACAGTAATATCATAACAAGTCTCTGTTTCTTGACAGTCTTTAAACTTCAGATCGGTCCGCAACCTGAGAATCCTTGCAGAGCCAATTTCGATAAACATAATGTGATGGTAAAGGTTTATGATTCGGCCGACACTGATGCCTGACTTAAGATCACAGTGTGGAGAATGAGTTTTCTTGGAGCTACTTTTATTTCATTATCAGCAAATATGTGCCCATATAAGTTTCAGCAAATGTGAATCCACAGTTGCAACTACCAATACTATTCCTATGAATGAACAGAAGGCATGGGAAAATAATAAACAAGGTTCAAGATTTTTTCTTCAAGCTTAAAATATTCTGAAGAGTGATGTTGAAAGAGACTCAAGGATTGATATTTGTCATAATTGATAGCAAGAGATTCAGACACCCAAAAGAACAGGAAAAGAAAATAAAGGAAACTCCAAGTACTTGCACTGTAAAAATTTTCAAACACAATGATTACCTTATCTGTGAGAAGACAGCATGAATATAATAAAGACATTGAACAAAGATCTTTCAACGAAATATTGTCTAAAATCTGAAAGTAGGTCCATAACCTGTTTAATTTCATGCCACATATCCTCAGCCGAGATACCCTTGTAAGCACCAGATATAACAAAGACAGGACATTCTGAGATGTGAACATATTCAGTCTCTTCTGCTGCAATTGCAAACGTGACTGGAGGTCGCTCCTTTGCAGTCCTGTGTATGCAACATAAACTATTAAATTAATTGATAAATTCAAGAATTATTTTTCTCTTCATCCTTTGCTCAATAAGATAGTAACAAATAAGACTTACTTGTGATGTAGAAGCACACCATGCACCCTGTCATTCATCCTAGCAATACATAATATGTATCTAGAATGTTAGAATAAACTCTTGCAAGCTGTGGGTGGGGAAGCAATAAAATGGGAACATCTTAACAAAGAAGGTAAACCAATTGACAACTTTCTTACGTTATCTTTGAATTAAAGTGATGACCAGTAAATTCAGAAAGTCCTCCAACAGAATTCTGGAGGCACACAGCAAATTGTTTGCACTCAAAGCCTCAACAAATGGATAGAGCATTAAAAATCAACAGACTGTAACAGTAACAACCAACAAAAAAGCATCACTTACAGCCCATGTAAAAAGCAAGGTGACATCTGCTGTTGTTTTACCAAAATTATTCAGCTGCATAAAATAAAATTGACTGCTTATTATTGACTTCAAATGTATAAAATTCTAACCAAAAATTAAATTGAGTGACCACTTGCCTACCGTGAAAGTAAAAACTGATACAGGAAAGCTACTTTCCTTGTAATTATGGGGTATAACAGGTGAAATCTGACGACAAACTATTCTGAGTGCTGGGTCAGGTTCTGCATTTGAACAGAAGAGATGATCAATTTAAGAGATAGAGTATACTATAAATATCACAATGGAACTTGGAAGTATGCCAACCAGCATAGCTTACCCTCATACACTGTCCAAGCCCTTGGGTATAATGCATGATATGTGGAACTGTTCCCGTTCATATTCCAATCCCATGATTCAATTCCTGACACTGGATTTTCTCTGAATGAAGTTCGTGCATACATTTTTTCAAAAATAAATTCAAAGATTTAATTCTGACATTAAAAATGATAAATTAGAAACTGTAAAATCACAAGGCAATCTATAAAGGTTTACTTTAATATATCTGGCTTCCCTGGACATAGTACACTTGAATATTTCTCACCACTTGGACGCGAAACAAATACCTGAGACAATAGTCTTTTCATGTCAAAGAAGGTAATAGTATTAGCAATACGAAAGAAAGTATAATTAATTATCAGTGATGGTATTAGATTGTATATTTGTATTAGATACTCGAAAGACTAATCCTCAAAGTTGAGTTTAACTCACTCATAACCATATTCTAACAAGAACCACATATTGTATCACAATAAACACAAATCCGGTACACAAACCACATTGTATTATGTTCTTTATGAATATGCTCACTTCGAACTGAGTCATTATTTATAATGTCGCGAGTTACACCAACCCAAAATTTCAAGCTCATACATGCTCATGTTATGATTCTGTTATCAGGATTTTAGTGGATAACTGTGAATAAATATACGCCTGCACCAGCGATGTATAAACAAATGTCAAAAGACAGTTGATTAAAAGAAAAGCATGGATTTATGGTTAAATGGAAAATTTACATGGTATAAAAAGCCCAAGTTAACCAAAATGGCCAAGTACCTTATCCTTTAAAACCCCAGTCTTGTACTTCTATTCAGTAAGATTGGAGGCGGCTGTTTAGTATCCGCACCAGATAACTATGCACTTATGCTTTTGTCCACATTTTAAGCCTTGAGGGCTCTATGTAAGGAGGTATATCAGAGATATAAAAACAGTGATCAAATTTTTCATTTATAACTTATGCTTTAAGGCATAGTGGTTTTTATAAGTGCTATGCTCAAATGAGAAACAGAACCGCCCATGATACAAAGCAAATGCCTTGATTAATGCTGCTCTTTTCCAGATGAAGAAATGGGGTCTACTTAAAAAAAAAACATAATGCAAACAAGAATTAGCCCATCTTAGCAATTATCATATCTCTGCCTACATAATAAATATGATGCGCGTATGTGATAAATAAATCAATTTACTCAAAACTAGAGAGAAAAAAAGGGTGTACAACTTCATTCATCACAATTTAAATAAACATCGTGGAGTTAGACAGACATGTAAGTTCCAGTATCACCCATCTGAATTTTGAACTTCAAACTTAAAAGGATACAGTCAAACCACTAAGATTTTTAAAATGCTTAAAAGATAGCAACAAAGAATCATCCTGATAAGTTAGAATGAATAAAACTTACGGAAAACTGATTTGCTAAAACTGGTTTCTCTTCACATACTATAGGGAATAGTTGCCAACGCTGAAATTCACCTCTAAAACTTCTTCCAATGCTTCCTGCACTGAAGATCAGTTTGTCAACAACAAAAACAATGCATATTATAGACCTAACTTATCAAATAATGTTCTGGACAAACACAAATCAAGCAAATATTAGATGACATTAATGATTTTAATGTAAGTGTAACTTATTCTAAGATGGATATAATTAGAAATCAAAATCTACTTTACCTTTCAACATTTTACACTTAATTTGAATGCATACTAGTAGTAATCTAATTAGTTCAAGATAAATGCATTTTCCAGGACCTACATGCACATATTTTTTTCATACAAATACTACACGTCTAACTTAAATTCATAACCTAATTAGATCAAGGTACCATTAAGAGGCTCAATTTTTTATAAGGCTGGTTAATTTAGACAATCTTGTGCTTATCTTTTGGCTTTAGCAACGGAAAGAGAAATTCTAACTTATAAAAGATTGAAAGCCTACCCAATACCACCTAAAGGAACACCATGACAAGATGTTACATGATGCTTAGCAAAAGGATCAATCATTCCCCCCTGCAAAAAGGATAGAAACAAGCAAACAAACAAAAGCATAAAACAGTGCGGGAAAGATAACCAGATGGACACTTCATAAGGACAAATCAAGATAGAAATTTATTGATAAAAGAATATTACCCTTCCTTTGGCAGCTTCTTCCCGAACATGGCGCCATAGCCGATAACCGATTGGAGCCTATCAAATCACAGAATAATCTAAGGATTGCTAAACCTATCAAATCTATGCTCCTATATTTTAAATATATTACAGCATTAAGCAAACAAATAAAATGATAGTGTTGATATATTATATATACCCAATATGGATAATGTAGCAAAGAATTCAAGTATTTAAGGGAGATGACATTTAAGGGTCTGGTCCTAAAACAGAAATAAAGAATGCAGAACGCTGAGATTTAAATTTCTTTTCAAAGGTTTGGTTGTGAAAGATATTAACCTGTTTTTCAAGATAATGCAGGGACACTGAATGTTAGGGCATCAATATTATATGAATATTCTTGACAAGTTGAGTATGACTAATAATTAATTAAGTCCTTAAATAAAATATTCCAGATCAGAGACCAATTGGAACAAGTTCATTACATACACGATTAAGGATTGTGCTGCAATTATCATGTCATCAAATCATAGGACTTAAATGTTCTTCTTATAACAAGTAAACTGTGAAAAGGAAAAGAACAAAAAAAAAATTGATCTCACGAGTAGGTTTACCAGATGAATCATCTCTTTTAAAGACAAGGTGAATTCTAATGGAGCACTTCCTTCATTGTTTAATTTTCGCTGCCAGGTAAGTCCTGCAGGTTTCCCGGGGTCAACCTTAATCAAGCATAAAAGTAGATGTTAGAATTAGGCATAAAAAAAAGGATGTTAGATGTTGAATCTCTATTAAGGGCTTAAAATATAAAATTAGAGAATCAGTGAACTAGTTGGATCTTTAAAAAGTATTATATTCTTCAGATAGGATAGGATATAATCCACCTATTTAAATGCTTCAAGTTCTAGGATGAAAAACTTAGCTTCCACATCCAAAAGTAATATCAATTTCACTCTCAGTAGGAGTGGCATATTGATTATATATTTCCCTCCCTCCCATAGGAACAAAGTATCCGTTTCTTTCTCTACAGATCCTCGAGATTAACATACACAACAGAGCTAGTCTGTTACAGCTATGATTATCTCTTGAACTGTGAAAGCCTCCAAAGAATATCCTGCTGATGCTTTGTGTCATACTTCTTGAACTCACAAATAACCTGCTGATGCTTCCACTGGTGATGTTGGTTCTCCTTATTTCCAAGTCTGTGGCTGATTGTTTTAACAAAGGAGTTTACGATCAGATTGTGCAAATGAAGGGGCTACCTTATATGGAAGCACATGCAGAACCATACATGAGGCAATTAATTGCAAGTGATGTTGTTTCTGGTCCATTGGTTACATTTGCTGGGGTTGAAAAAGTGGGGAATATTGTCCATGCTTTAAAGGTCACGGGACATAATGGGTTTCATGTAATTGATGAGCCTCCTTTCTCAGATGCTCCTGAATTGTGTGGGTTGGTTTTGAGGTCTCATCTGCTTGTACTCCTTAAACACAGGACATTTACAAAGGAGAGAGGGATGACTGGATCCTCCATTATGAGAAACTTCAAGGCACATGATTTTGCAAAGCCAGGTTCAGGCAAGGGGATCAAGCTGGAGGATATAGACATTTCTGAGAACGAGATGGAAATGTATGTTGATATCCATCCAATTACTAATACGTCACCATATACAGTTGTGGAAACAATGTCTCTAGCTAAAGCTGCTCTTCTTTTCCGGGAGGTTGGCCTCAGGCACACTTGTTGGTGGTGCCAAAGACACCGGGAGTAAGACTTTCTCTCCCTCTCTGTATCTATGTATATATGTATGTATGTATGTTTTGTGTGTAGTGTGAGCTGAACATGATGGATGCTATTCGTGTCTGTTATACTAGCTTTTCTCATTAATTGTTATTTTTCAATAATGCCTTAAGAGTAACTTTTCTATTTACTTATTATTGTACAGAGACCTCCAATTGTCGGGCTCTTGACAAGACATGATTTCATGCCTGAGCATGTCTTGGGACTTTACCCTCACTTCCACTCCCATAAGTAGAGAAATCATTATCAAGCGGATTTTTTTGGTGACATCAAACCTCACCAGCTATAAAGCCCCATGGAGTTCCTTTTATTAGTAGAAGATTAATCAAGATCTTTACCGCAATCACCTTGTTGTTATAGAGCACAATACCTAGATGAGCTTACGTGTGTTTTCATTCCTTTTCTCTCTTGGAACTTGTATTTCGTCTCATATCGTTTCTCGTTATCTCTTGTAAGTTAGAAGATTGCAGAATTCGAATCTTTCAGTAGGGAAAAAAAAATTAAAAGTTTTGCATATAAAGATGGGAATGTTATATTTACAAATTGTTTGTTTATAAATTTTACCGGTCATACATTAATCAAGAGTGTCATTCTTAGTGTAATTTGTAAAAAAAATTGTAAACGATTCTTCCTCTTCATAAATATATAAATAATGCTACAAACACTTATACACTATTTACTTCACATTTGTACAGTTTTCAGCGGTTTATAATAAAGAACCAATTCATCACAAAATTTTAAATGTTGGATGAATACCTTTTTAATGATTTATAGTATTAGTATTCTCTAACACACCTTTTATGTAAAAATTCTTTGGGCTTGAAACGTGGATGTTGCATACGCCTAATTTTATTTTATTTTTGTTTTAAATTATGCTTATTTAATTCCACAAGTGAGGGGAGGTGAGGATCGAACTCATGATCTTATAGTCATTTAAACTCTGATATCATATAAAGAACCAATTCAACATAAAACCTTAAAAGTGTTGGGTAAAGGTATTTTTAATGATATATTTTTTTTCTAACATATAACTCTTAAAAAAATAGGGTTCAATGAGTATAATGTTGCATGATTTAAGAAAATTTTCCTACACTCACAATAAAGAAGAGAGAGAAAGTGAAATAATGAAAGAGAAAAAAAACATGTGGACCCCATATATTAGTTGTGTGGTGTGTAGGAAAGTTTTCTTGAGTCATGTAACATTATACTCATAAACCCAAAAAAAATATAGAGAAAACTTCAAAAAAGTTCATATAAGTTTCTTCTAAAACATTTATCCCATTCTCAAAATTTTAAATCATTTATATCTTTTGGATCCGGGTCTGAATAAGGTGGCTGCTAGGAGAAATACAGGATGATGCTTGTTCCTGGCTTTCTGCTAGTGTTTGATGTTTTGTTTTCTGCTATTTCTTGTTCTGTTTTTTTCATTCCTTCTTGTTTGCTGTTCTTTTGTTTTGTGGGGGCATTGCCCCTTTCTGTAACCAAAAAAAAAAAGTTTCTTTATAACTTACCCGTTAAGTTAGAGGGGTAAGTGATAAAAAAAATTTAAGCTAGGAGTAAATGATTCAAATTTCAGAGGGGTAAGTGATTCCAATAAAATTTACAGTTTTTTTTTTTTTTTTTGAAAGTTTTCCAAAAATGTAATATAAACTTTTCCATGAAACTTGAAATCAATTTTTTTCTCTCAAGGTTTTACCTTTGTAACGGATATAAATATGTGAATGCCTCCAAAAGAGGTCACACAATTTTTCTAAAAGAAATCATAATTCATAATATACCATTACTTAAATTTGACATCACAATAAAAGTATGAACAATCATATCATTATAGTAAATCTTGAAAATATAAGTTATACAAATTTCTATCGTATGAAATTTACCATGATAATTTAAATATAAATTAAAGACACAACATATCAATATAATGAATGTGCAAAAATATAAATAAACATTTAAGTATATACATATATGATATTTATCACATTTATAGCATATATATATATATATATATATATATATATATATATATATCCATGCATAAATATATAATTATAATATGCAACAATATAAATTGCAGATAAGTAAATTACGACGGTTATTATTTTAACAAATCAAACTCATTAATTAATTATTAATTCATAATAAATGATAACGGTTGATTTTCGTCAATCAACGGTTATTATTTCCACAAATCAAAATCATTAATTAATTATTAATTCACAATAAATAATAACCGTTGATGGACGGAAATTAATAGTTAATATATGATAGTAACATTGATAGTAACATTATTTGTTAGTAAAAATATTCTATTCCTATATCAAAATAACATTGTTATGAGATTTATATTTTGAAAAAAAGAAAGAAAGAAGTTATCATCATCCGTAGCATTCATTTTCATAATTTCTTATATTATCATGCTTCTTCTCTCTCAATTTTTTTTTCTCCCATTCTCCTTTAACAGAGTTTTCTCTAACATTTCTCAAGATCCTTCACTCATTGATTTCTCTAAATTTTGAAGCAATGACCAATGGTTCTCTTAGCATCTATTTACGGGAAAAGTTTTATCATGCAAATGATAAAAGTAATCATAAAATATTATTAACACAACAATTATTCACAAACTTCTCCATGCGAGTTTCTTGAAGTTTTGTTTTTAGATTCAACAACTTCACATGATTTTTGCATTATATGTTCGAAGGGACTCTAAACGTGATCATTAAAAGATAATTGAAAGAAACATAAAATAATACACTTGAATGCAATAATTCATCACCAATTATTATTATTGAAAACTAAGGGGGCGTTTGGTTGAGGAGAAATTTTTTGAATACTAGGAAAATGTAATTGATAGGAAAATGGTTGGAAAGTGAGTTTGGTAAGAAAATGTAAAAAAAGTTGTTTGGTAGGCCAAAATAATACTGGGAAAATTAAGTGAAATTCCTGAATGTGTGTTTGGTTGAAAATAAAATATTGATGGGAAAATTTATTAAAATTACAAAATAACCCTTTTAGAAATAACCCTTTATGAGATTGGTTTTAGGGTTTTATGTTTATCATGTAACATAACACAACTTCATTTTCCTACACACACATTAAAGAGGTGGGGTCCACATATTTTTCTTTCTCTTTCATCATTCCACTTTCTCTCTCCCTTTTTGTTGTGAGTGTTGGAAACAAAAGTTCAATTATGTAACATAACATTAATAAAACCCTTGGTTTTAATGTTATCAAATACAGAATAATATCATCTAATATGATATTATACAAAACACAATATAATATTAAAATTTCATTAAAACTTATAATATCGAACGTTATCTTTTAATTAATTATTAATTCACAATTGCATGGTGCATAGGGAAAGCCATAGGGAACGAACAGGGAAACAGACCCAGTGACCCCTCTTTCAAAACCGTAATCAGAAAAAATCTTCACTCTTCTCTGTTTTCTTTCTTCAGCTTCGAAAACCGTAAACTTCAAGTGGTTGTTACTGTTACAGAGGATATGGGTATTCTCTGTAACTGAATAACCGAACCACTTTTATTAACAAAAACATCAATGCCCTTTCACTTTACATCTGTCTAATATTTATACAAACACCTATTGTATAGCCATGCAAAACAACACCTGTCCTTTCACTAACAAAAGAATGCTAACTAATACAATGTGTTTCCCAAGCCCATAGACTAATGCTGAACATAGTCCATAACCCATGTAGGTGCACCCTTCACTCTCTGTCCTCTTCCTTCACGATTTGTAACATCAGTCCCCCCTTGGAAAGCCACCTTGTCCTCAAGGTGAGGATAAGAATGAAGCAACTCTTCTGCCTTCTCCCAAGATGCATCTTCAGGTACAGTAGAAGACCATTGCACCAACTTTTGAAGTTCAGGTTTCCCTCCTCGTGTATGAATTCTGGATGCTAATATCGCCACTGGTACCTGAACCGGCTTGTTCTCGATGCTGTCTGTGGGCAAGGAGTCACCAACAATCTTTGATGAACCATGAAACGGTTTTAAAACAGAAACATGAAATACAGGATGGATTTGACTTCCCTCAGGCAAATTGACCTTGTAAGCCACAGAGCTAATGACCCGTTCGATGGTGTAAGGACCAAAGAAACGTTTAGCTAATTTATGGTTAGATCTCCGTTCCACAGAAACTTGTCGATATGGTTGTAACTTGATTAATACCCGGTCACCAAACTGAAATACACGCTCTTGACGGTGGCGATCAGCCTGAGTCTTCATTCTCAACTGAGCTCGCTGCAGGTGAATTTTAAGCACCTTCAACACTTCATCTCGTTGCTGTAACATCATGTCAACAGCTTCCACCTGAACCGTATCTTTCTGGTATGGAGGAATGAGAGTTGGAAGCTTGCCATAGACTGCTTGAAAAGGAGACATCTGGATTGCTGAATGCACTGATGTATTATAGTGCAACTCAGCCCAACACAACCACTGAGACCACTTGGTATGTTCTTCAAAACAGAAAGCCCTCAAGTATTGCTCCAAGTACCTATTGGTTACCTCAGACTGCCCATCCGTTTGGGGGTGGTAAGAAGAACTTGCAACTAGTTTAGTGCCACTCAATTTAAACAATTGTTGCCAAAATTTACTCATAAAAATTGGATCCCTATCAGAAACCAATGACCGCGGAAAGCCATGGTGTTTAACCACCATGTTACAAAACAACATCGCTACTGTGGCTGCTGTATGGGATGTGGTCAAGGGCCCAAAATGAGCATATTTCGATAATCTATCAACTACTACTAATATAGTAGTATATCCATTAGATTTTGGCAAGGCAGTAATGAAATCAAGAGTTAGATCGTCAAAAATAGCATCTGGAATTTTCAAAGGTTGTAGCAAACCCAAGGGTACCTGAGTGGAGTTCTTGATCTGTTGACAAATGGAGCATTCCTTCACAAATATTTTGACATCATGTCTCATGTTTCTCCACATGAAGGAAGTAGATAAACGAAGGAAGGTTCTCTGAACACCAGCATGTCCACCCATTGGAGTACAATGTGCTTCTGTTAATAGTAACTTCTTCAAGGCAGATTTTGACCCCAACATGCATCTATTCCTGTGAAACAACATGCCATCTCTTCTAACTATAGCAGGATCAGATTGTACTCCATCTTCAATTGCCTTGTGGATTGTCATCAACTCCGTGTCAGTGAGATTTTCTTCTTTGATTTTCAACCACACATCTAAAGAAGGTTCAGAATGCATACCACAGCATTGAACTAACTCATCATCTGCAAACTGTCTAGAGAGGGCATCCGCCACGATATTGGAAGGTCCTGACTTGTATTCAATGCTAAAATTGTACCCCATCAATTTATATGCATACTTTTGTTGTTCAGGTGTCTGAATTGTTTGTTTTAACAACTCTCTCAAACTTTGATGATCAGTTTTGATAATGAATTGGGAACCAAGAAGATAATGGCGCCATTTTTTAACTGCTTCCGTTATGGCATATAACTCCCTTACATATGCCGATGCTACAGCCAACCTTGGTCCCAACCGTTTGATGAAATATGACACAGGTTGATTCTTTTGAAGCAAAACAGCACCTACTCCCACACTGGATGCATCAGACTCCACTACAAATGGAGAATTAAAATCTGGCAATTCCAGGACAGGGGTGGTAGACATTGCAACCTTCAAAGCTTGAAAAGCCTGAGTTGTATCAGAAGTCCATTCCCATTTATCTTTCTTTAACAAGTCAGTTAGTGGCTGAGCTACACAAGCATACCTTTGTACAAACCGTCTGTAATAACCAGTCAATCCGAGGAAGGCTCTGAGTTGCTTGATAGATGTAGGAGTTGGCCATTCTAGCATAGCCTCAATTTTCCTAGGATCTGCTTTGACTCCCACTGCTGTCACCACATGGCCCAAATATGCAATCTCACTTGCTCCAAATTCACACTTACTTAATTTGACAAAAAATAAATTGTCAATTAAGCAATGCAATGCAGTAGCTAGATGAATCATGTGATCTGTCATTGATGAACTGTAAATTAATACATCATCAAAGAAAACAACAATGAATTTACGCAGAAATGGTCGAAAAATCCGATTCATAGTTGCTTGAAAAGTTGCTGGGGCATTAGTCAAGCCAAATGGCATCACCTTAAACTCATAGTGGCCCTCATGAGTTCTAAATGCTGTTTTGTGAACATCATCTTGCTTCATAAGTATTTGATGATAGCCTGAACGTAAGTCCAACTTGCTAAACAACTTGGCATTATGCAATTCATCTAGCAACTCATCTATAGTAGGTATAGGAAAAGCATCTTTGATTGTTATAGCATTCAAAGCTCTATAATCAATACACATGCGCCAAGTGCTATCCTGTTTCCTTACTAACAATACTGGTGATGAAAAAGCACTATGGCTTTGTTGAATCCAACCCGATTGTAAAAGTTCAGTCACTTGCCTTTCAATTTCCTCTTTCTGATGATGAGGATATCGATAAGGTTTGACCCTAACAGCCTTGGATTCATCAACCAGTGGAATAGCATGTGTCAAGTCTCTACAAGGAGGTAGTGCTTTAGGCAATTCAAACACTTTCTGATACTGCAGCAATATAGGCCATAATTCTGATGGAATTTTGTGTTGAGTTTGCAAAAGTGCAGGGTCAATTGCAGATTGCTGCTCCTGCTGTGCTTGAACCTCTAATGCCTGACATGCTGAATCCTCCCAAAGAAGGCCTTGTTGATGCTGCTGTGGACGAATTCCTCTTAATAAGATCAACTTATTGTTCCAAGTAAATTCCATGGAAAGTTCACCATAATTGTGAGTGACTCTTCCCAAGGTTACCAGCCATTGCATGCCCAATACTATTTTGAGAGTACATAAATCCAGAACATACAGATCCGTGACAAAAGTATGGCCTTGGATGATCATTTGCACTTGTAGACATTTCTTTTCACACACTAAAAACTCACCATTCCCCATGAAAACTCTCATTCTATTTGTTCGAACCATAGGTAATTGTAACTCCTCGACCAAACTTCTCTGAATGAAATTATGAGAACTACCGGAATCCACCAAAATTCTGACCTTGCCCTTCCCCACATCTGCTAACAGCACCAAGGATTTGGCATCAACTCTCCCTGCTAAAGAGTGCAATGCTGCATCCATATGAGAGTCATTTGTCTCCTCCTTTCGCCAAATAATTTCTTCCTCTGATTCCCCATCTGACTCCTCATTATCAACAATCATGACCAACATTTGTGATTTACATCTATGTGTCTTAGACCACTTCTCATCACAGACATAGCATAGTCCCAATTCCCTCTTTTTCGCTAAGGCCTCCGAAGACATCTTCTTAATAGGTATATTGGAACTGGAAGCTGAAACTGAAGTAGATGGAATAGAACTAACCTTATCAGCTGAGACTGCCATACGAGGAACAAACTTCTTTGGTTGATTCTGAAAAGAAGAACGCAACTCACCATGGTGGCTGTCATAAGCTATAGCAAGTTGCATAGCCTGATGTAAGGACGTAGGCCATCTAAGTTGCACTGCCCCTTGTAATTCTGGATGTAAACCGGCTACGAAAAAAGTCATCAACAATTCATCGTTTACATTGGTCACTTGATTCATCAACTTTTGAAATTCTGCCATATAATCGGCTAAGGACCCCGACTGCATAAGCTTGGCTAAAACTCCTCGAACATCTTTATAGTTAGAAGGACCAAAACGTTCCTTCACTGCCTGAACGAATTGTTCCCATAACTGGATCGTCCCACTATTGAACATCCACTGGAACCAATCAGCCGCCACTCCTTCCATTCGCAATCCTGCCAATTCCTTCTTCAATTGTTCTGGAACTTGTTGAATTTTGAAGAACAATTCCGTTTTGAACAGCCATATGTGTGGATCCTTCCCATCAAACTTAGGTATTTCTGGTTTGATAAACTTGACCACCGATCGTGGATCCTCATTGTTGGTGGCATGATTATGAACCACATGTTGTGCTGATGAACCCACATTCTTACTGTGATTCGCAGAATTTGTACCTTGCGATTGAAGAACCGAATCACGAAACGTGTTCTGCATCTCTTGAAAACGATTCTCCATTGTTGCAAACAACTGCTCCATCCTCTGGTTGTTCTGCTCACGATACTGCAGAAACTCCTCAGCAAGTTCTTGAAGCTTCATGATTGCCCTGCGTTGAAGATATTGACTCCACAACAATGAAAGCACCAATGTTACAGAGGATATGGGTATTCTCTGTAACTGAATAACCGAACCACTTTTATTAACAAAAACATCAATGCCCTTTCACTTTACATCTGTCTAATATTTATACAAACACCAATTGTATAGCCATGCAAAACGACACCTGTCCTTTCACTAACAAAAGAATGCTAACTAATACAATGTGTTTCCCAAGCCCATAGACTAATGCTGAACATAGTCCATAACCCATGTAGGTGCACCCTTCACTCTCTATCCTCTTCCTTCACGATTTGTAACAGTTACGGTTACCAATAATGGGGGAACGAGAAAGAAGAGCGAGGGTTCAGGAAGCGAAGATGTCGAAGAAGGTTCGATGAAGAAAGCAATAATGAAGAAAAAGAACAAGGAGGAGTTGCTTCCTTCGATGATCAAAAACAAGGAAAATAGATCAGAGGTTCATGCCAAGGCCAAGCATTAGAAGAAGCTCGAGGGGTAATATAGTCACCGATTATACCACTTTTTGAACTTCTCCAGATTCTAGGACAAATACCACCTTTCAGGAAGCAATCCTCAACAGTACTTTTCAGACAAATCACTTGCAATTATCGATAGATAGGCAACAAGGAAAGATGGGTAAAATTTATGAAAACTGTGAACCAAACGTGGAGTAATGAAAGCGCAAGAATCACTTCCCCAGAAAACTTCAACAAACTCCTAAAACAAACACCCCCTATGAGAGTTACAAAGAAAGGGGTAGTTTTGTCCTAAATTTACTAACTATGTTAAATTGTTAAAAGATTAATGTATAAGGGGATTAATTGTTTGAATTAAATGTTGAGGGTGGTTTCATAAAACAACACCTAAGCATAAGCTGGTTTCATATGAGAGTTTATTGTTTGTTATATTATAGTAGGATATAAATTTATCTCCTACATATATAAAATGGTGTGGGTGAGAGAAAAAGAAAAAGTATTGACTCCACAAATTTTTATGTATGTAAGATATAAAATTTATTAAATAGTTAAAGAGAAATATAGTCAAAGAGAAATAAAAATATTTCATTCATGTAAAAAAAACTCAGTAAATGAATACGTAAACAGACCGTGCATTTTTTGTTTTTTATTTTGGTAGACAGCAGACCGTGCATTTACTTAATGGGTTAGTCAATTTACCTCGCAAGTAAAATGCGGTGATCCAAATTGGCTTCTGTTATTTTTAAGTTGATAATTTTAAAACTCATTTTGAATAAATCAAGAAATTTAATGGACTGATTCAATATATTTGGTTCGTGAGTCCTAAGTAGGATACCATTTTTTTTATTTACCAAAAAAAAAAATACCCTTTTTTTTACTTTTTTGGACAGAAGAATGTTTCCCCGCCAAGCTGGAGTTTGTTTCATGTACATTGGAACATAGGTGCCTAAACTGCGATTGTGGCTCGTGACTAATGTAATCATAGCCTTTAATTGCAAGCACAGATCCCTAGTTTAACAAACTCTGATGTTATCATAAAATAGGAAAAATATTAATCATTTTAAATGACGTAACTTATATCCTTTTATAACGGTAATATAACGGACGAAATATAATATAACGGTAATGTAACGGTGATGGAATGGAACCGTTGTGTAACGGTAATTGTAACGTTAATTGTAATAATGTTTTCTTTTGTAACAGTAATTGAAACATTAATTGTAATAGTGTTTTCTTTTGTAACGTCCATCCTTCATGGTTATAAGTAGGTGTGTGGTGTTAAGAAATAATATCAAAAAATTATTGGAAATTCTCTTCTCTCTCGTGACTCTTTCTCTCTCAATTCCCTCTTCTCCTCCTCTTATCCTTTCTGCAATCTTCTTCTTCTGTAGCATCTGCTACACAAAACCTCTTCACAATTTCACGTTCCCTTCCCCTTTCTTGAAGTAGGGAACCCAGAGAAGCATCAATTTCACTAGCCCTTACGGCGCCAGAGTTCCTAGCTACGGTGATCAGCGTTGTTCCGGGTCAAAGACTGAGGAATCAATGGCGATTGAGGATGATTTCATGGAGATTGAGGATGGTTTCATGGAGATCGGGGATGATTTCATGGAGATTGATGATGATTTGATGGAGATTGATGATGATTTCACGGTGATTGAGGATGATTTCATGGTGATTGAGGATGATTTCATGGAGATTCAATATACATAATTGCTTGTTCTCTGTAACGCCTGGCAACTTGCAAGGATTAACGACTGTCCCCACACACTAACACGAGACTTTTCAGCGTGCTTTGTCCTCACTCGCACACTTCCCGGGAAAACTTCCCAGGAGGTCACTCATCCCAGAATTGCTCCAAGTCAAGCACGCTTAACTGTGGAGTTCTTCCGATCCGGGCTACCGAAAAGTAGATGCATCTTGTTAGTATAGGTAGTACCAATTAATTCTTATAAGCCATTCTCAACTGTACTGTCCCATACCAGCACAGTCTCTGGAATCCCTCTCTTTCCGGTGTTATTCGATTCATTCATGTACCCCCGTCGCTGGAAGCCTGCCAGGAGCCGCTCCTTGTCCGTGCCCTTGCGCACCGGCGATCACTCCCCGCCCTCGTCAGCGCCCGGGATGTTACATGCCCACCAGCTTCCGCCTGGTTCGTCCTCGAACCACACCGTACTGGATGAGAGGCCCTGCTCTGATACCACTTGTAACGCCTGGCAACTTGCAAGGATTAACGACTGTCCCCACACACTAACACGAGACTTTTCAGCGTGCTTTGTCCTCACTCGCACACTTCCCGGGAAAACTTCCCAGGAGGTCACCCATCCCAGAATTGCTCCAAGTCAAGCACGCTTAACTGTGGAGTTCTTCCGATCCGGGCTACCGAAAAGTAGATGCATCTTGTTAGTATAGGTAGTACCAATTAATTCTTATAAGCCATTCCCAACTGTACTGTCCCATACCAGCACAGTCTCTGGAATCCCTCTCTTTCCGGTGTTATTCGATTCATTCATGTACCCCCGTCGCTGGAAGCCTGCCAGGAGCCGCTCCTTGTCCGTGCCCTTGCGCACCGGCGATCACTCCCCGCCCTCGTCAGCGCCCGGGATGTTACATTCTCCTTTGTAGCGAGAGCATTTGGTTGCTGCCATTTTTTTTTTGTTGGATAAATGTAATTTTTTTTTTCTATTCTAATCCTTCTCGGTGAAGCACAAGTGCACATCGTCCCAATTTTTGTATTATTATCTAAATTATAGTAATTTATAAATTTTTCATTTATATTTTTGCACGTTATATATATACATATATATATACATATATATATATGTATATATATATATATATGTATATATATATATATATATATATATGAACTCACAAATAGGTGGAACTCACACCTTTTTTTTGTCAACTCTCTCTCCTCCTTTATCTATCTTTCTCTCTCTCTTAAACTGACACAACTTTACATCTTTTAAATGACACACATTTTACCCCATAAAATAACACTAATTGTCTTATTGGCTAACTTAGGGACGTTTGGTATAGGAGAAATTTTTTTTAATCAGGTAAATATAGATAGTGGGAAAATGGTTGTAAACTAAAATTAGTGGAAAAATATTAAAAAAATTATTTGGTAGACCAAAATATTACCAGGAAAATTGATTTAAATTTTCGAATTTCATATTTGATTGGAGGTAAAATATAAATGGGAAAATGGGTTTCAATTACAAAATTAACCCTTTTTATTTTTTGAATCTGATCAACTCTTGCCCAAAATGACAGTTTGTAAAAGGAACTTAATTGATGTCATTGTTTCAACAATTATTATTGTTATCCAAATGGTTTTCTTGAACCCAAAATATGAACTCAACTTTTACTTTTCCCATCAAACCCCAAAATACGACCCTCAAAATGGTTGCGAAATAAGAAATTTTGCAAAGAAATCAAGTTGGCTGCGGAAAGAATTTTGCTACCCAAATTTTTTTAACTCTTGTAGGCAAATTGAAAACCCAGTTCAGGGGCTTTGTTTAGTCCAAACATGTTACCAAAAAAAAAAAAAAAACTCATTTCAAGTTGCTTAGGTATACTTGCCAAAATACCCTACCAAGGAGTTTGTTGATGGATTACAATCTCTTAATAATTACCTTTTTAACTCTTCACTTTACCTGATTTTTTTTTTTCCGCTTAGATTTCATTTTCCTTTATAAAGCCAAATCTTTAAGCTACGCATTCATTAACAAATATTTTTATCTAGATTGTCGTATGTTATTGCACATTCTTAATCTTCCCTTTAGCATGTTATTCTCTGCATGTTGTTTGGATCACGAATTTTACCTATTTTTTTATTTCTGAACACGAAATTATTCTTATTATAAAAAATAAAATTTAATGTATTTGAGTAAAAAAATATAAAAATAGCCGGAGTGTAAAACACAAGTCATGATTCACTAGTTTAACTAGTGTAATATAAATAAAATTATAAATATTTAATATTTTCTCAACCATTTATTTAGCTTAATAAGTTTTGAGATCAGATTAAACTTTTATAAGAACTGAAGTTGTATAAAGTATAAAAATGCTGGCATAAACAAAATTTAATTTTATTCAATTAAGGGAAGGTATTGATATTTTCTCTTTTCATAAACAGGGGTATTAGAAATAGAAATGTGATTCACAAGTTGTTATTTTGCTAATGAGAATAAATAAAATGATTATTCTCATTATGGTAGTGGTGCTGGTACCGCTGAGCAAGGTAAAAAGCGCGAAATAGAGGCATGTCAGTGGTAACAAAAAGGAAGAAGAAAAATTAAACAAGAAGTTGAAATAGAAATCTCAATCGCAACCGCATGAGAGAGAGAGAGAGAGTGTGTGTGTGGAGGTGCATCATAACATCATAATAAGCATAGCAGTTGATGATTTAATTTCAATTTGGTTAAGAGTCTAGTTCTCATTTCCTTGACGCCCAAACCAAAAGAAACGCTTTCGTTACGTCGAAATTAAATTTGTGGCGTCGGAAACCTAACTAGTTGCTTCACCGTCAGATCAGATCCGATGGAGGCAATCGACGAATTGGTTCAGCTCTCCGATTCTATGCGCCAAGCCGGCGCTGTCCTCGCCGACGACGATGTTGACGACCCCAAGCGCCCTTCAACTTTCCTCAATGTCGTTGCTCTTGGCAATGTCGTAAGTCTTTTCTTCTACATTTTTGATTTCAGCGTGAGAACTGATTGCAAATTACACACCAACTGTGTCACTCTTTTGGATCCGTACTAAAACAAACAATTCTGGTACTGGTGGATCAGGGTGCTGGAAAATCTGCTGCCTTGAATAGCTTGATTGGACATCCTGTTTTGGTATTTCTTATTTCCAATATTATCATCTTCTCTCTTTCTCTTTAATCTTTCTTTATTTACCGTTTAAATCGGTGGTTATAAACTGCAGCCAACCGGTGAAAATGGTGCTACCAGGGCTCCCATTAGCATTGAATTGAATAGAGATACCTCTTTAAACAGCAAGTCCATCATCCTCCAAATTGATAATAAATCTCAACAGGTTTCTGCAAGTATGAACTTTACCTCGTTCTAACTTCATTTACATACTCATTTTCCACCACATTTTGTTTAAAAAATATCATGTTTCTGATCGTCTTAGTTTTTTTTGTTTTCATTATCATAGGTGCCCTTCGACATTCTCTACAGGATAGACTAAGCAAAGGTTCATCTGGTAGGAGCCGTGATGAAATATATCTGAAACTACGCACCAGTACTGGTATGTCCATTGTCATATAATATATTGCTCCCTCCCTTTATTTATGAATAAATAGGCTTTGGACGGGTTTTTAGGAAAATAAAATAAACAAAATGTGAGATATATAAATATATCTCAGTAAACCAAGGGCCCTGGAGGTTTCTCCTCCCCATGGCTCACTCAATGTGAAAATATAACATCATACAATATGCAAGCAATGCAATACCACCCACCAACTGGAGACAACCCGAGAACATCCACTCATGGATTCATGTTCAAGGACTCCATCATATAACTCCCGAGACAGTCCTGGCGCCTCTCCCATGGTTGAGAAGACTCCATGGCAATACCAACCGGAACTCCTAGATGACCCTATCCGGCGGACGTCCCCCGCTTGGATCATCCTGATGTCGCTCCCAGAGTCAACACCATGGCAGTCCAACTGGCATTCTCCCGTAGGATGAACCCAGCGGATGTCCAAACCAACACACGTCAACTGGCCAGTGACCAAACAATTTTCACACAAATCAAGTAATATGCATACAAGCACACAATCACACAATGCCATAATCACATAATCCAACCACAACCTTCCACTAGGTGTGGTGGAGCACACAAGGGCTAAACCCCAGTTCCAAAGGTTACCACAACACCGAGCCCATGCTCCAAACGTAAGCTCCAAGATTACCCGCTTACAAATCGTCCAACAGAGGCAACCTAGATAATCCACAACATGATTATCAATCCATTTCCAAAACACCAAAATGATGATAGGTTACAAAAACATGGCCACA
>JAVKPL010005714.1:0-24565 GCA_032173675.1 Gastrolobium villosum
AATGCAGCGACGGTGCAAGGCAGAATAGCAACAGGCAACGGTGCCCATGGTTGCCCCAAGTCTGTTTTCCCTTTGTTGTTTTTCTTAGGTCGCCTTCGCCAACACTTTCCACATCCACGGCATCTACTGATATTCCCATCTACAAATGGTGCCATTTGGTTAACCCTTGATGATGTCTCTATTGGGTTACGGGTCATGGGCAACCCCTACCATGAAGAAGGAAATTTTTCGAGTTGTAGAAGAAATGTTTGTGGCCCTAAGCAATTTTTTGCACAAGACCTGCAAACTGGGCAGAAGACACAACATGAGAGAAGAGTGATACATCCTATCTCTTGGTTAGAAATGTTATGGGAACACCAAGCGCGGGACAGAATAAAGACCAGGTGGCAATGGGATTTTAGCCACACTTTTTTACTGTCATGCATTACTTGGTCCATGTGCTTCAAGCAATGGATCTGTGGATGTTCAATTACATCCCCTATCCTCTCCTCACCTTGAGGTTTCTATTTCATAGGTATTCTTTTTGTAATTCCTTTGTATTCCATTGTTATGTTTACTGGATCTTGTCTTTTTAATGTCTAGTCCTGTTGATATCAATATAATTGGAGGTTTGGTTCTGTTTAGAAAATCCATTATTATAGGTTCCATCAGACTTCCATTTGAACACATGTAAGTCTTAAAGTCATCGTACCTTGGGGTTTCCTTCTTTATCTGATACAATTTTAAATGGATGCCAGTTTGGATCTCTAAGATAAGCCTCCCACTGTGAGCACAACTCCACAGCTCTCACATTCACTTCATCATCAGAAATTTTTCTCTTAGCTTCTTTCACAAACAGCTTACTATCAAGCTCCCCCATTCTTTTCACCCCAATAAAAGCCCGAGTCCTCTTTGTCTTCCCTATGCTCTGCGAACAAGGATATTAGATTACTTCAAAATACAAACAACTAAACCATGGTAGCACACAACAAGAAGCTAACTGACCTAATTCAACCAATTTTTACCTAAAATGTTAAACCTTATGGATTAAAATCATCTCCTTTGGACACAATTGTATGGCAAATCGACAAAGGAGAACCAAGCAGCCACATGATTCAAAAAATAGGATGGAACCATTAAAAAACCTAAATTCCTTAAATATAGAAACAGGAGCAAAAACACAGTATGTAAAGCATTTGCATTGCAAATACGTGCAACCAGATTGCTATAAGTTATTATAGCAAATCACCTATGTCAGTGTACCCTGAATATGACTCCAACTGCATGATTTGAATGTTAACAAATTACAAGATCATGTAGACTACTAAACATGAAACACCCTGTTATAATGAATATATAAGCAGTTATATGTCAATTAAGAAATGCAAACAACCTTGAATGTGTGGTAAGGTTTACGACATATTTTATACAAATACAGCCCTCTCTATCCTGGTTTTGAAAATGATTAGTTGGAGAAGACCTTCCAAAGTTGATTTTCAGACCATTGGATGAGTTAAAAGCCTCTATGCACATAATCACATCGAAGAGATACACATTTATGTATCGAAAAATATATATACACTTATTAATTCCTTGCGAGCATCTTGCAACTCGTCATTGGTTGTACGCTCCTTGACAATAAGAGTTTGTTGAAGTTCTTTCATTGCTTCCAATTCCTCCTCCTTATCCTGCAGAACCAATTTAATTGCATCCATTTTTTTCTTCTCGTCCACATCTTCATCATCCCCCATGTGTTTCATTACTTGAAGAGCTCCTCTCAAGTGCTCAATCTCCAATTCCAATGCTTGTTTGGCATTGAGTTCTCTTTGTAGTTCATGAATTTTTTTATGCAGTTTCTTCTTTTCTTTCTGCAACGCTTAGCCTCAAAATGATCAAGTCAAAATTTAAATCTTTAAATGATACATGTAACTGAATTAACTACTGTAGATAGAAGAAAATGGAATTCGTGCCTTTTGTTCTTCAGCCAACATCATCACTTTCTCATCAGCCTTGTTTTGCTCCATTAATGCCATCTCATTCTGCAAACATCAAAGATGAAGATCAAAGTTCACCGGTCTTAAAATTATTAAAATAAGAGCGGGTGGTGTTTGGAATTTGACACAATTGACTAGCTTATCCATAAATTTACACAGGCAAAATAGATTACATTTTTCTTCTTGAGATCTAGCTCCTTTCCTTCATTTTCATTTTGTGCTTGACGCTTTTGCAAATCCTTCTCACGATTCTCCAATTCTTTCTTCCGTGCCTCCAGAAGCAATCTGGTCTTTTCGTGATCCATATAAATCTTCTCCAAATGATCCCGGTCATTTTGCTGCATCTTTTTTATATCTACTGGAACAGGGTGGAACACAGAGTAAGCTACCATTAAAGATTAGAAAATTATAGGAACTAGAATAACTTACTTTTAAAATAAAAAGATAGTAAGCTATCATGAAAGGATAGATATAATCATACAAACGAGAATGTTTCATATTTCAACTCAGTGAAACACATAGTAAGCTATGGTGGGAAAAAAAAGCGTGAACTAGAACTACTCACTTAAAAGTTTCAACATACCATTATTAAATTTTATAATCATCTTCTCTTTGTCTTCCATCACTCTGTTCAGGGACAAATCAATCTCATCATGTTTGCTTCGTACCTGCTCCAATTCCTTATTCTTCATTTTCAACGTATTAGCTAAACCTGAGACAAGCTTTGATGTTTTCCTTTTGTCCTCAGTTTCTTTCCCAGAGATAGTTTTCAAATTCCCATTGTTACGAAGGTGATAGCCAATTATATTCTTCAGGTGGTAGTCATCATCGCGGGCCACCCATCCATACAGTCTATCCCCTTGGCTTCTTGAGCTGTAGTAATCCCTCTTACCACAATGTTCTACTTCAAAGCTCTTTTCAAAGTTCATAGCATTGGTAAATCCATCCCAATCTGTGTTAAACTCCACAATGGCAAAGCCTGAATGTCCATTAGAGCTCCATAGTGGATGAACTCTCAAGGGGTTAAATCCTTTTAGTGTAAACTCGTCCCTTAGTTTGGGGCCACTTTCTCTGACATACCTTCCGTTTTTAAATTCCGTTGCAATGTTTGCAACAATACCCATCCAAGGCCAGACAAATAACTGATCCTCGGTAGCAGGTTCTGATCTAATATTCATATCAAGGTACCTTTCAATGTATAATTGAAGAGCAGAGTCCTTTGCTATATCTTTTAGCTCCCCGTTATGTGAACCCCTGACAAATCTTGATGCGTGTTTCAAAAGCTCTCCAAAGAAGTAATGCTGCCAGGCTAGGCAAAAGGGACACCTATATGTTGAGTTGGAGATTTTGAATTTAAAGCAATCATTCTTCAAGTCTATATAATGTCTATGCACGTAGTACTTCAAGTCAGACGTTCTGATTGCAGGGACATCTGCAAATGATAGTTGTACGATGAAGTAGAACATCACATATACACTTAACACTATAGAGGAGCTATGTACTGAGACTATGCCAAATAACTAGAAGCCAAGGAAAAATAAAAACAAAAACGATTATTTATTATGGTCAGTGATATTTCCAGTTTGTCTATAATCAATAAGTTTTCCTTCCCCAGTGGGAAAAGTCTCTTGTCCTTGTTCTTATGTTCTTGCATGTAAATATAATAAAAATAATAATAATAATAATAATAATACCTTGTGCTGGAAGAACACTCCATGATGCTGACGAGTTTTGACGTGGATCAAAGTTGGAGAACAGAGAAGAATATAATTATAAAGTGACAGTGTAAGAGACTAAGAGGAGGATTGCGGAACTAGAAGAAGAAATGCTGAGCCCTTTCTCATACCACTACGAGTTTTTCCGAAAGCAGAATTCCGGATGGATCATTAATCAACTCTGCAGAAGCTAAAACGTTTCTTTCCTGGAAAAGTAATGGAAACATTATTTCACTGTTAATAAAAATTAGTAACTGACATAATCCTCTTCCAATTTTTACAACTTCCTTTTTTTGCGCGAAGCACCCTCAATCATGAATCCTTCAAAGTGAATAGTGGTCAATTATCTTTCCTTTATTGTTTCTCTAAAGTAAAAGGTGATAAATTATCTTTCCTTAATTGGGTGTCTGGGTGTTTGAAGTCAGAATTTATTTTTCATTTTTTAACAATTATTTTAGGCAGGTTATAATTACATCTTGTATTTTCTTTACAGTTAATGGTAGCCTCTTTTTCCTTATATATTTTATTAAAATAGAATATAATCAATAATAACAAAATAATATCAGTTAAGTCGTTGATTAAATTTTAATATAATAAGCAAATAATTTGAAAAGGTTATACGAAAAAAAAACTGTAACCTGTCTTTTTCTCTTTTCACCATTACTTTATTATCTACCTCAAAATCAAAATTGCTTTACATTTTTCTTTGTCTCATTAGTTTACAGTTGTCACCCTTCGCTTGACTCAACCCCAACCACAAGCAGATTAGGGTTTCTACTTTCAAATGAAATGAGGGAAAATGATAGAGAGAGGGTTTTGGTTCAAAGTTGTTGCAGAAGAAACAAGAAATCCCCTGCCTCTGCGTATGCCACTGCACACAACGCATTGCCATGCTCCTGTATGTTTCTGACAGTGTTTTACTATAAAAAAAAATTACATGTAGACATAACAAATTTTTAACATGAATTTGTATAAAATTAAGAACAAATTTAATAAATTAAAAATGTAAATTTTCATTTCAAAAAACGTGACTTAAAAAGCTTGAATTATAATTTTTTTTTTTTTTGGTAAACGAATTATAAATACTAATAGTATATGTTATACTAACTTAACTCCCATGTATAAGAAAAGTCAGCTAAGGTTATTATCAAAAAAAAAAAAGTCAGCTGAGGCAGCCAGGAGGAACAATATGCGTTGAGATCTGCATATCAATGAATGGTTTATCATCTATCATTTAACGTGACCACACCAACTTTCTTACACACAACATTTTGTGGGGCCCGCAACAAAAAAAAAAACTCTAGCACGCAAAATGAATTTCTATAATATAACACAAACATTTTTCCTACAACATAACTCTTATAAAATCCACTAATAAATATGCCTAAACAACGAGATTGTATTTTGTTGAGTATCCATATTCGATTTTTTTTTTTTTGTTACAGAGGTTTTTTTTATCCGGTTACAGAGAATGTTATCTAAATAAATGTATTAAATGACATCCTCTCCTTAAATTTTTTTTTTTTTCACTAGACATTGTAAAATGCAAAGTATTATATTTCACATCTCGTGTAAAATTGGGCCGATCTCTTTATAAAAACTGAAATGACATATAACCTTTACATTATGAAAATGATTTAAAACAGAAGAAGAAAAAACTGCGGTAAAATACTCGCAATACTTAACAATTGATGGTTACTGAGATTACTTTCTTGCCATGTATTTCGTTGCCTTTCACAAACATGCTTGTAAGTAGGGGTGCTAAATAGATCAGGGGCCTTTGGGTCGACTCATGAAGTCTTGAGTTTATATCTCTAAAATTTGTTGTTTGCACCAGGCTTGAATTTGTATAAAAGCTCGTTTAATAAAAAGGCCCGAGGCTCCTGTAAAGAACAAGAAAAGAGATGAACATTGAAATGAAACCTTGTGTATAAACTTATAGCGGAGAGTCTATTATATAACTTAAAAGAAAGAAAATACAAAGAGATATAGTGGGACTTCTATACTACTATTGATATACATGAAGTTAGATTTCTATACTACTATTCTACACTATCATTCACAACACTCCCCCTCAAGCTGGAGCGTATAGATCATATGCACCAAGCTTGTTACATATGAACTCTATTCAAGGACCCCTCAAAGATTTTGTAAATATATATGCTAATTGCTCATTAGAGGGTACAAAAGTAGTTTTAATTTCACCAGCAAGAACCTTTTCTCGAACAAAGTGACAATTTATTTCTATATGCTTGGTTCTTTCAAGAAACACTGGATTTGATGAAATGTGCAGAGTTGCTTGATTATCACAAATGAGAGTTGCCTGTCCAGTGTCTCCAAACTTAAGCTCTCTGAGAAGCTGTTTAAGCCAGATGAGCTCGCATGTAGTAGTCGCCACGACATGGTATTCTGCTTCAGCACTTAATCTGGCAACTTCATTTTGTTTCTTACTTTTCCATGAAATCAAGTTGCCTCCAACAAAAACACAATACCCAGAAGTAGATCTCCTATCAGCTAGACAACCAGCCCAATCAGCATCACAGTACCCAACAACTTTATCATGACATTTATCTTCATATTTAAGGCCTTTTACTGGAGATGCCTTGATATACTTAAGAATACGAATGACTGCATTCCAATGTTCTTGACATGGAGAATTAAGGAATTGACTAACAACACTAACTGCAAATGAAATATCAGGCCGAGTGACTGTGAGGTAGTTCAATTTTCCAACTAATCTTCTATACTACTCAGGATCTGGAAAAGGCTCCCCCTGATTTGGTAGAAGCTTGATACCTGGATCCATAGGAGTATCAACAGACTTTGAATTTAACAAAGCAGTTTCTTCAAGAATATCTAGAGCATATTTCCTTTGAGATATCACAATGCCATCTTTAGATTGAGCCACCTCGATTCCCAAGTAATATCGAAGTTTCCCAAGATCCTTAGTCTGAAAATGATGACATAAGTGTTGTTTCAACTGAGTGATCTCATGCCTATCACTACTTGTGATGACAATATCATCTACATATACCACCAGGTAAATAGATCCAGAAGCTGAATGACGATAAAAGAGATAATGATCAGCTTCACTCCGAGTCATGCCAAATTGTTGAACAACACTGCTAAATTTACCAAACCAAACTCTTGGAGATTACTTGAGACCATATAGAGACTTACGAAGACGACAAACAAGACCTGACTCCCCTGAGCAACAAATCCAGGAGGTTGCTCCATATAAATTTCCTCTTCAAGATCACCATGGAGAAAAGCATTCTTGATATCAAATTGGTAGAGAGGCCAATGACGAATAGCAGCCATGGCAATAAAGAGGCGAACAATAGACATTTTGGCCACAGGAGAAAAAGTATCAATAAAATCCAATCCAAACACTTGAGTGAAACCCTTTGCCACCAAGCGAGCTTTAAGACGATCCACTTGACCATCAGGTCCAACCTTAACAGCATAAATCCATCTACAACCAACCATAGATTTTCCAGATGGAAGAGGAACCAGATCCCATGTTCCATTATGATGTAGAGCACTCATTTCATCAATCATAGCTTGTCTTCATCCTGAATGTGAAAGTGCATCACCTGTAGTCTTAGGAACGGATACAGAGGACAAAGAGGAAAGACATGCAAAATATGATTGAGAAAGACGATGATAATTAATATTGACTGTATACCTAGCTGGAGGGCGAGTATCACGAGTACCCTTACGAAGAGAAATGGGAAGGTCACTATCCGAATGTGGGACCGAAGCCGAGGGAGGAGATGCAGTCGGATGTAAATTTCTTCTGGAACTGTCTTGCTGTCAGTTTCCGGTATGTTTTCTTCCGCTTTTCGGCTTCTGTCTACGTTAACCATCACCGTCCGGTGGAGTTTTCCGGCGAACCGCATACCGGCGTGCTCGTCTTGGAAGCACGATCTCAACGACACCGACCGCACCTCCAACGGACAGTGATGGTTGACGTAGACAGAAGCTGAAAAGCGGAAGAAAACGTACCAGAAACTGACAGCGAGACAGTTCCAGAAAAAATTTAAAAGACGATGAAGAGTGGGTTCACCAGAAAAGAAAATTTCAAAGTTCCTTAGGCTCTGATACCATGTAAAGAACAAAAAAAGAGAGGAACATTGAAATGAAACCGTGTGTATAAACTACACAGCGGAGAGTCTATTATATAACTTAAAAGAAAGAAAATACAAAGAGATATACATGATGTGAGACTTCTATACTACTATTCATATACATGATGTGAGACTTCTATACTACTATTCTACACTATCATTCACAACAGCTCCAATTCAAAAACTCGGCTTTAAAGCCTCTCAGGCTGGCCTAATATATTATTTTATATTTTTTATACTATTTGTAATAGTCCTCTCTTTCTCCTCACTCCATTTCACCCCAAAAACTCATTCGTTCCACTGTGCACTGCTCGTTTGTGTCAATTTATCTTGTATTTTATATTTTTTCTTTTTGTTGGCACTTTTTTTATAATGAGCAAATATAATATAACCTATTATCTACCTTCTCTCACTTTAATTTTATTTATTTATCGTAGACTTTGTAAATTATTGCTGCAAATTGGAAGCTAAGATTTCTATTTGGAAATTGCTTTTTTGTGGAATTATGTTCTCTTATTTTTATTTTTTAACATGCTCACAGGCTAATACAAGCTTCACTCAGGCTTTTAATTTTTGTAAATAAATTAGGCCACAGGCCAATATTATATGCGTAACAAGTAACAGGTTATGACCAATCTGACACGTTTAAATACAGATTTGACCCGTTAAGATCAAAGTTTGGCTCGGCTCGACCCGTCAACACCCCTATTTTTGTTCTTCTTTCAATATTGTTGACTCTTTTTGTCGTTTAGGATAACATCTTGATCTTTTTGTCCTTTACGACCCAGGAGAACATGAACATGTGGGGAAGGAAGAGCATTAGTGGCTTCCCTCTAAATTTCAAATAGTATTTTCATTCCCACAGCTGGCAACACCCACATACTGACACTGCCAAACAAATTTATTGAGTTTTGAAGTCAGAGATATTCAAAGGTTGCCTGCGAATGTGAGTCCCTTTAAACAATTGATCGCAATCCTGTTAAGATTTCATATGATTTAGTCATATGAATTTTTTATATTTATATATTTTTTTAAAAATAATAATTAGATTTCATTTATTTTTTGATAAGTAGAGTTAAGAGTTTATCATTTATCATTTAACATGACTGTAAAAAACTTCCTACACACACAACATTTTGTGGGACCCACAGTAAAAAAAATTCTGGTACGCAAAACGAATCTCTATAACATAACACAATCACTTTTCCTACAACATAACTCTTATAAAACCCTTTATTTAATACATATAAAGGAAGAGAAATATTAATCTCATGTCACATGATATAATCATCTCTTCTACACACTCAAAAAGATATGGGTCTCATTTCAATTTTCTCCCCTCTCTTCTCGTGCAATGAGACCCACAGAAAATTGTGAGTGTAACATGAGATAAATATCTCATGTTGCATAAGAAAATATAATCCCATAAAGGAAAATATAAATATAAAAATTTTAAGATGACATAAAATTTTAATACGAGAGAATTTACTCTCATAAATAACAACTTAAATCCATCTCTAATGTAAAATGTAAAGAATTAATTCAACCCAAAAGGTTAAGCTGATGGGTGATGACTTTTTAATGATTTTAGATATCTCAACACGCCCCCTCACACGAGAGCCTACTGGACTTGAAGGGTGAACAATGCACAAGTCCACCTACATGTGCGAACAAAGAAATTCCACTTGAAAGAAAGTGGGGATCGGTGAGGATCGAACCCGGGACACGAGGCTCTGATACCATGTAAAGAACTAATTCAACCCAAAAACTTAAGCTGATGGATGAGAGATTTTTAATGATTTTATATATCTCAACATAAACATGAAACAATTTTATTTTATTTTTTGGTGTGTACATGAAATAATTTTTATTTGCCAATGACTAATGAGAAAGCAGAGGTTACCCGTACCATGTGAAATAAATAGAGAAATTTTTTAAATACATCTCATCTACCCACTTCGATACATCATTAGGCCAATGAAATTTTTTTCAAATTTTATTCTTGTTTTTTATTTTTATTTTTTTTCATATTCCAAAATTTTATGTTATTTTTGACAGAGATGTACATACATCCACTGTACACAAAATTGTCTCAATGAATAGATGTTCTGGCTGCAAAACTTTCACCAGTACGAAGCTTATATAGGTATAATAATACGTTGAAAGTCATTAAAAAAACTTCATTGTTGTTATAAAAAAAAAACTTCATTGATGGGATAATTGAAAATAGATATAATAAAAAGCAGGATATATATATATATATATATATATATATATATATATATATATATATGGTTCATTTTTTCTGCAGTTAATGCAGATAGGTTATCTGCAGTAAGCCCAATAAAACGTCGTTTTGGGACGAAAATTATGGTGTTTTTGTAATTTTAATTTATTTCAGGGTTATAATAGTCTTTAAATTAATAATTTTTTTTAAGACTTCAATACCAAAACGATATCGATTTGGGAATAAATGTAGATAACTTATCTACATTAACTACAGAAATAAATTTCCCATATATATATATATATAAAAGTTATTTTTATAAACTACACTATATACTTCGAACAGTAAACACTTAAGTGTTTGTACTCCCCGTCTATGTTACACCAACACCACATGGGACATGACACGATGATAGATATGTGAATTCAAAAAAATGTTAAATTTCAAAGGATACGTTTTGATATTAAATAATATTTTATTATATATAATATAATTTACATTTAATACATATATTAGTTCATAATAAGTCATATAATCAATCAAATATTCAAATTACATAACATAAATATAAAACAAAAATAATTTTTTATACTTTGTTAATTTTTCATGTCAAATTCCAAAATAGAAAATATTTGATTTATAAAATAATTTTTCATATTTATTTAAAAAGATAAAATAAAATAAAATTTAGATTAAAAAAAATATCGTAAAACGTTGACCGAGTGTCGGAACGTGTTGAAAAATGTGTGAGAGCGTTGATCGCGTGTCGAAAAAAGTTAACCGCGTATAGGAATGTGTCGAAACGTATCAGTGTCCGTCACGTTTCTGACACACATTTTTTTTGAAAAATATGCGTGTCCGTGCTTCTTAGCTCCCCGGAGTATACATAGTATAGTTTGTAAAGAAAAAGTTTATAAATATATGGGACATGATTGATTGACATCGGTGCCAAAGCATCTTGCCCCTATATATATATATATATATATATATATATATATATATATATGTAAAAGGTCACTCATGATTGGAAGCTTGTGTCTTTAAGTTACCAAGAACACACATAATGAATCTCTCAAAGCTCCTCAGGCATGAGTTTATGACTGCCATCAATACTTTACCATTGACATGCACGTTAAGACCCAGCTTGAAATTTATTATAAAAACTTGTTTTAGCAGAATGATATAACTATAATCACTCCGTGTTCAAATTTGATAGCACAACAATGCTGCTATAACAAAAGCGATTTAGGATATTAAACGTGAATCAGCAAGGCCAATGAGTGGACAAATTGCGTTGAGCTCTGCAATTAAATGACTTCAAAAATACAACGGATGGATCACCTTATATGTAGAATATTCCTCCGAAATCTAAGTATAATGAAACCACTATGTAGAGTGAAAATATCTGAATAATTTGTACTAGACTAGAAATGCAATAAAAAATGTAGAAAAGAAAATTACAACAGGGGGTAGGGAACCAACTTAAAAATGCGGTTTGTATCAAATGATGGTAGTTCAGTTGGTCGCAACGAACTCTGCAGGTAGTGGTGAGAGTATGTATTTGATCCTCCGTAGTACTGTATTTGGGAGGGATTTAAAGTCTTAATCCCGGAACCCGCCCTGAATCAGACTAATCGCGAAGCGATAAACCGATTGGAATATCTCAAAAAAAAAAAAAAAAAAAAAAACCGGCTCCTTGCACGAAGCTTCCATCTTTGTAAGGTGTGGGAAGGGTTAGAAGTTGGATATACTCAATGTTACCCAAGTAATCAATATGTTAATTAACATCTTTTCACACTCATATCTTTGACTTTACTTTCTACTTCAGCAGAAATCCAATAACATAAGAGACTCCTGTCTTGTTGGCTGCTGCTGCTGCTGCTTCTTTCAAAATCCATACTGTATTTGTCATATTAGATCTTCTAAATAATTAGTAAATAAAAAAAAATTACCAACCTTTATTAAGTAAACTTGCACCGTGACACTTGAGTTACCATTATACTAAATTAACAATTGAACTCCCAAACCAACTTGACACTTGATGGCGTAACTGATGGTGTAAGATCAAACGCTTATAAGACCTAGTGGGTGGAGTCAGGAAAAAAAATTAGTGTCAAAAAAAAATTTAACATATCAAATTATCAAAATATTTATTTTAATTACACAACGGAAAAATTTACTATAAATTCTAGCATATTTATCTAAATTATTTAGTAAATAATATCACATAACATTGAAAATTCAAATGTAATTGTCAATAATTATATATCAAAACAAACATATAAAAGGCACTAACATATCCCCTAAGCATTCCAAATATAAGAATTTCATTTTCCTTCAATAGTATAATACGTAATGAATCAAGTATTATCCTAAGTAGATGCAGGTATATATATATAATGACAAATGAGTGATTAAAAAAATGAGGAAAAAGATAAAAATATTATAATTTTGCTATATTTATTTAGGTAGTGCCAAATTATAATTTTAGTCATGGCCAAATTATAATTAACTATATAATTATATATAATAAATAAAAAAATTTGAAACAAAGGTAGTGCAAAGGCACTACCATGTTACAATGTGGCTACCGCACTGATAAGACCAAACTTGTGTAGATGAGAAAAACTGGCAAATGGTATACGTAACTAATGTCATTAATTAAAACATTGATAACCTGAATAGCATAGTAATTATACAAAGTCAAACTAAATTCTTTAGTTACATTATCTTTCTATAAACCGACAATCTATTAGAGCATAAAATAGCAGTAAAGCTAATTATAAGTTTCTATAATCCTGAAATATTTTCCATTTAGAAGGAAGAACCAAGTTAGTTGGCTAGGAAAAGACAAATTAGAGAGGCAACCGTGGCAGTTGACTTCACTTGATGTTTTATACCTCGGACTTTCTCGATCATAATCACGGGTTCTTGCTAAAAATCAATGGATAATAACTAGAGCTGGCTGCGTTGACACGCTTTTTCAATATTTGATCTAATCCGACAAATACTTATTATATCCAGCCATGACATTACCAATCCTCTTCCTTTGTTCCCGGTCCATCTTGTGAGAAATATGAACTCACATTGTGGAAAACCACAACTTCAACTTGAAATATAAAATGCTTTGAGCAAAAGGATAATGTTCAGCATATATAATTTAAATCGTTAATCCAGACTGTTGGTGCATTAAACAAAGAAATATTCTCAGCCATGATTGAAGGCTAACACTATATAAAGGGTTGCGATTCAGACTTAGAGAAGCAAGCATAAACAGTTGGTCTTATAAGGGAGGACAAGTGCTGCACACTGACACAAGATGGGAACTTTAGCAGGTGCGAGGCACTGGCCTCGACTCATCCATGCAATGGCATTTTGCCTAATTGCTATCAATGTCGCTGGTGATGAATGGCCTTACCATGCATCACACTCAACCTACTCCTATCCACCAAAGCATGCAGAATACCCACCTTACCATTACAAATCACTTCCAAAGCATTCAGAACACCCATCCTATAATCACAAATTATCTCCATATGCTTATAAGTCTCCGTCACCTTATCTCTATAAGTCACCACCACCACCATCTTCTTCACTCTCATCTCCGTATGTCTATAAATCCCCACCACCTCCATATGTGTACAAGTCTCCTCCTCCACCATCTCCATCACCACCCCTTCCTTATGTCTATAAGTCTCCACCACCTCCATCTCCTTCCCCACCGCCTCCATATGTTTACAAGTCTCCGCCACCTCCATCTCCTTCACCTCCTCCTCCATATGTTTATAAGTCTCCTCCTCCACCATCTCCATCACCTCCTCCTCCTTATGTCTATAAGTCTCCACCATCTTCATCTCATTCCCCACCGCCTCCATATGTCTACAAATCTCCTCCTCCACCATCTCCGTCACCACCACCTCCTTATATCTACAATTCTCCTCCTCCTCCATCTCCCTCACCCCCTCCACCATATGTCTACAAGTCTCCACCACCTCCATCTCCTTCACCACCACCTCCATATGTCCATAAGTCTCCTCCTCTGCCATCTCATTCACCACCTCCCCCATATATATACAAATCTCCACCTCCTCCGTCTCCTTCGCCACCCCCACCATACGTTCACAAGTCCCCATATGTTTATACGTCCCCACCACCACCATATCCAAAAACATCCCCTTCATATGTTTATAACTCTCCTCCCCCACCATCTCATTCACCACCTCCTTCGTATATCTACAAGTCACCACCACCTCCATCTCCTTCGCCACCCCCACCATATGTTCACAAGTCCCCTTATGTGTATAAGTCTCCACCACCTCCTCGATATGTTTATAAGTCTCCTCCCCCACCTTTCCACTCACCATCCTTGCCATACGTTCATAAGTCACCATATGCCTATAAGTCTCCGCCACCACCACCTTCTCCATATGTTTATAAGTCTCCTCCCCCACCTTCCCATTTACCACCCCCTCTATATGTCTACAAGTCTCCTCCTCCTCCATCCCCTTCGCCTCCCCCACCATATGTCTATAAGTCTCCTCCTCCCCCTTCTCATTCGCCACCTCCACCATATGTTCATAAGTCACCACATGCCTATAAGTCTCCACCACCACCATCCCCTCTATATGTTTACAAGTCTCCTCCCCCACCTTCCCATTCACCACCTTCTCCATATGTCTACAAGTCTCCACCTCCTCCATCCCCTTCGCCTCCTCCACCATATGTCTATAAGTCTCCACCACCTCCATCTCTTTCACCACCACCTCCATATGTCTATAAGTCTCCTCCCCCACCATCTCATTCACCACCCCCATATATCTACAAATCTCCACCTCCTCCATCTCTTTCGCCACCCCCACCATATGTTCATAAGTCCCCATATGTGTATAAATCTCCACCACCACCCCCTCCATATGTGTATAAATCTTCACCACCTCCTCCATATATTTATAAGTCTCCTCCCCCACCTTCTCACTCACCACCGCCACCATACGTTCATAAGTCACCATATACTCATAAGTCTCCACCACCCCCTTCATATATTTATAAGTCTCCTCCCCCACCATCTTATTCACCACCTCCTCCATATGTCTACGAGTCTCCACCTCCTCCATCTCCTTCGCCTCCCCCACCATATGTTTATAAGTCTCCTCCACCCCCATCTCCATCACCACCCCCTCCATATGTTTATAAGTCACCTCCCCCACCATCTCATTCATCATCTCCTCCATATGTCTACAAGTCTCCACCTCTTCCTTCACCTTCACCTCCTCCACCATATGCTCACAAGTCTCCATATATTCACACTTCTCCTCTACCTCACTCACCATCAGTACCATCTCCTTATGTTTATAAATCTCCTCCTCCACCATTTGTCTATTAATCATCTCCACCTCATCGTTATGTCCACAAATATTCACCATTTCACTTCACCTACTTCTATTGCTCACCACCTTCTCCTCCAAAAGTCTATTAAATTAGTTAAACCTACTTAAATTATTTCAATAAAACTAATTATGTCACACATTATTGTGGTTTGTAATTGGGACTTCGCTAATAGTAAGGTGCACACTAAAGAGCCTTATGGTGACCACCAAACACGTGGATCAATTGGCGGAGAGTTGTTCCAGTTTAATTAGTGGTCTTGAGTTCGAATCTTGGTATTAAGTTGTGTTAAATCTTGATACTAAGAAATTTGTCGCTCCTTTGGTTCTACCCAGCTCAAATCTGGATTATGCATTATAAAAGATAAAATAAAGGCCTTGTGGTGAATATAGTCCTCTTATGTCATTATTCATTCGTAAGTGTATTTTTGTTCTAGACGTTTTTCATGTAATTTTATATATTTGCATTTATTGTGGATTAATTTCCATTTCCTTGTTTGCATTATATCCTATTCGAAATAAAAATTTTATTTGATAGTACTTTACTATTCTACATAATATTAGCTCTCTCTCTCTCTATTTATTTACTTACCATCATTGTCTTTGGCATAAGTGGACCCATGTTAGTGAGAAGGGGGGCAAGTGCCCACCCTTAAAATAGGGTAGGATATTGTAACAATCGATTATGGTTACTATCAATATTACTACTAATTAATTTCACTGTTAGATCGATTATGTTGATCTAACATTTATATTTATTTCCATTTTGTATGTTTATAATTCCCCATATTTAATACTTTATATTTATTTTAACTTTTGTATAGTTATGACTTCCCATATTTAATACTTTTAATTATATTGAATATGAGGATCATAACCATACAAAGATGGAAATAAATATAATTGTTGGATCAACATAATCGATCTAACGGTGAAATTGATTGGTAGTAACATTAGTAGTAACCATAATTAGTTGTTACGATTTCCTACCCTTTAATTTTCCTTCTTCTATTTTATTTTCCCGTGAGTTTGTTTTCCTCCTCTACCTTCATTATCCAAACCTAACATCAGAGAGCTCTATCTTAGACCCTCGAGTTGAGTCGTAATCCGTCCAGATCTGGATCTAAAACAGCCGGTACCTGCTCGTAAGTCGGTTCGAGACTAGGCCTAGATCTATATATACTTGAACTTATTGAGTGCCCACCCTTCACTAATTTCCTGGATCCGCCACTGATCTTTAATCAAGTCTTATACAATCAGGTCTTATACTATAAGGCTTTATATTATCAGGCCTTATCCTATACCGTGCACGAAACATGCCCTTAATATATTACTCCATATAAGTTGTTCGCCAGCTTGATGCTTCACTTATTGAAGTTGCTGAGATGTAAGAATTAGACCTTCTAATTTGTTCTTTGATAGTCTTGAAAATTATAAGGTTGATGATGATTTTTGGAGGATGTTTTACTCTTCGGAGTTACTTTTCAACACCATCTTCATTTCATCCTGGATTTTTACCCCCTGGGTCATTTTCACCTTGGGATTTTATACCCAAAGTCAATTTCTTGATTTCATTATGTGGTTCTACCATCCACGGTCAATTTTTTCATTTCATCCTAAGTCTTAGAGCTAATGTGATTAAGTGATCACGAGTTCAATCATCATCATTTTTTAATAAAAATAATTAAATATTATGAAACATTTTAACACAACATATTATTTGCACTTCCTTTAAAATTTAAAGTAAACATAATATATAATGGTAATCTAATTAACCAAGTTTTATATTTGATCTTTATTCATGGTTACATTATCTATATGTCTATGAGTATAAATAAAATTAGCTTGACAAACATTAGTGACAATATCAATTATTAATATTTATTTGAAAAAATAAATTAAAAACTTTTAATGGTGTTCTATATTATAAAAATGGTTTTATAATTCTCATGTTGAATGAGAATTGAAATCTTATGTTGTAGAGATAAAAAGTATGTGAGATTCATGTATTAGAAAAAATTATATGTAGGACCCATGTCAGCACGGAAATCGAAGGGTGTATAGGAAAATTGTAATTCTCATGTTGAATGAGAATTATAAAATCCTTATAAAAAACCAGCTTTTGAAATATAAAAATTCTCTCATATATACATATAAATATCACACTCAATATTAGTCATTAATCTTACTTACGTCAAAGTCATTAGATCCACAACTAAAATTAGGTGTAACACACGAATAAATCTTTAGTATTACTGATGTTAGGGATGTGCATGGAGCAACTCGGTTCGGTTATTGTCAAAAACCGAACCGAACTAGTTTAAAACGGTTTGGATTTTAAACCGAACCACTTTTTTTAGAAAAAAACCGGTTTTTAATTTGTCCAAACTGGTTTAAAACCGGTTTTAAATCAAAACCGGTTATGAACCATAAACCGGTTATCAAGTTCAAAATCGGTTTTTTAACAAATTCAAAATCCATTTTTGATGGATTGTGCTATTTTTAGAATTATTCGTTTGTTTCTCCCTGTTATAGATAGTTAACCAACTATTTCTTGCAAGAATCTTCATTGTTTTAGAACTATTAGGATGAAAAGATTCTTATAGAAATTATTTCACGTTATTTTTACGGAAAACATTACCATCAAAATTTTACGCAAAAAATTTTGGCGAAAAATATTTCAATCAAAATTTTTGACTAAAAACATATCTGTAAAAAGTTTTGACCGATTATACCAAAAAAAAAAAGTTTTGACCGAAATTTTTTTTTTCGGATTTTTTTTCGGAATATAAATTTCGTCAAAATATTTCACAAAAAAACGTATTAATGGAAATTTTTGTCGAAGAATATTTCTATCAAAATTTTCCACGAAACACATTTACTTCGAAAACTTTTGACGAAAAAAATTTCTTCAAAATTCTTTACAGAATTCAAATTCCGTCGAAAGTTTTCGACGGAAACATTTTCGTTAAACTTCTTGACAAAAACGTTTTAGTCGAAATTTTTAACGAAACACATTTCCATTGAAAATTTTCTACGAAAAATATTTCCGTCAAGTTTTTTTGATAAAAAAAGTTTCTATCAAAATTTTCAACGAAACACATTTCTATGAAAAATTTTCGTAAAAATTTTTGACGAACAATATTCGATAAAAATTTTGACAAAAATATTTTTTGTTAAAATGTTTTATAAAAATATCTTTCGTCAAAATTTTTGAGGGAATTTAGATTTCGTAAAGAATTTTGACAAAAAAAAATTCGTCTAAGTTTTTTATAGAAATATTTTCCGTCAAAAAAATTTTCTGAAATATTTTTCGTCAAAATTTTCGCTCTAAATGTGTTTTGTTGAAAATTTTACTGAAAATATTTTTCGTCGAACATTTGGACCAAAATATTTTTCGTAAAAAAATTTGATGAAATTATTTTCTGTCAATTTTTCTTATGAAAATGTGTTTCATCAAAAAAATTTACAGAATTATTTTACGTTGAAAAGTTTGACAGAATTGTTTTTGTCGAAAGTTTCGACGAAATTTAGATTCTATCAAGAATTTTAACTGAAATATTTTGTCACTCAAAAGTTTATGTTAGTCATTATGACAAAATCTTGTTCTGTCTCTAGTTTCGACGAAAACATTTTTCATCTCTATTTTCTACGTAATATGATTTTTGTCAAAATTTTCAACGAAATATTTTTCTTCGATAAATTCTGTTACTATTTGAGACTTTTCTAATATTGTAACATTTAAAAATGATTGATATTTATGTAATTTTCACATTTTAATGCTAAGGATAAAAGATAATATTCTTCAATTGTAGAGTAGTTTGGTTATGAATAACCATGGATAACCAATTATTTTATAGTTTGGTAAATAACCAGTTTATCAAATAAAATGTAGTTTCATATGAAACCGATTTTTAAGATGTGGAGCGATTTGGTTATGGATCCGTTTGGTTCTTTTGGACATTTTGCACACCCCTAACTGATGTACCAAGATTCAGTGCATCTCATCAATGAGAGCAGTACACATCAGAGGAGAAAAAAAAATTTGACAATAAAAAATTAAAATTAGCTGACATGTAATTTTCGTTGGTGGGATGCACTGAATCTTCGATACAACAGTAGTACCAAAGATTTATTCCTAACACGCATTATTCTATATATATATATATATTGAAAAAATTTAAGATATTAAAACAAACTAATTTTTACATGGTATTAATGTATTAATAATTTAAAAGAATTTTATGAAAAGTTAAAAGAAAAAGAAAAATATTAAATAAAAGAAGACATAAGGTAAAAATCATGTTTTTTTGACATAAAAAAACACTCTCATACATCAACATCAACATCAACATCACTTTTATCCCAAATTAATTGGGGTCGGTGGTAGATGAACCCACATGAAAGATATAAAATTATAGAAGAAAAAAAAGACAAATAAAAAGAAAAATAAAAATAATATATATATACATATATATATATATATATATATATATATATATATATATATGTATGCATATATAAATATATAAAAGTGAAAAAGAAAGGGACAAGAAGAAGTGGGGGAAATGAAGGGGAAAAGGACTAAAAATGGACCATCTGGAACATAGGAATAACCACGGGTCTAACCCTCCACCATACTTATAGCTTTTCTCCATTCCGTTCTAAGACACACCGTCCGCCAATCTATATCCCACTCCATTAAATCTTGTTTTACTACCTTCCCCCAAGTAAGTTTCGGCCGACCTCTGCCTCTTTTTGTGTTGAGCTCTTGGTAACAAACTTCTGTTCTTACGGGAGCATCCAGGGGCCTTCTCATCACGTGCCCAAACCACCTCAATCTATGTTCTCTCATCTTCTCGGCAACCGGTACTACTCCGACCATTCGCCGAATATCTTCATTTCTTATCTTATCCATCTTTGTGTAACCACACATCCACCTTAACATCCTCATCTCTGCTACTCCCATCTTATGCTCATGTTGCCTATGTGCTGGCCAGCATTCCGCTCCATATAGCATTGCCGGTATTACTGCCGTTTTATAGAATTTTCCTTTTAACTTAAGGGGGATTTTGCGGTCACACAAAAACCCAGATGCACTGCGCCATTTCATCCACCCTACTCTGATTCTATGATTTACATCCTCATCAATCTCTCCACCTTTTTGTAAAATGGAGCCCAAGTATTTAAAAGCATCTTTTTTTGGTACCTCTTGACCAATTAAATGCACGGGCTCTTGGTCCCCATCTCGCACCAGAGAAAACTCACACTTCAGATACTCAGTCTTGCTTCGACTTAATGTGAATCCTTTGGATTCCAATGTGCTTCTCCACAATTCAAGTTTTCTATTAACACCCTCCTTGCTCTCATCAATAAGCACAATATCGTCTGCAAAAAGCATACACCATGGCACTTCCTCTTGAATATCTTTTGTTAGTTCATCCATAACTAAGGCAAAAAGATAAGGACTTAGAACCGACCCTTGGTGTACACCAACCGTGATAGGAAAATAACTTGATGTTCCGTTACAAGCTTTTACACATGTAGTAGCCCCATCATACATATCCTGGATTGCCTTTACATACTTTGATGGAACCTTTTTCTTCTCCAGAACCCACCATAAAACTTTCCTTGGAACCCTATCGTATGCTTTCTCAAGGTCTATGAACACCATATGCAAGTCCTTCTTCTTTTCTCGGTATCTTTCCATAAGTTGTCGCATCAAGAAAATGGCTTCCATGGTACATCTTCCTGGCATAAATCCAAATTGATTCACAGAAACCTTGGTATCTCTCCTCAAGCGATGTTCAATAACCCTCTCCCACAACTTCATAGTATGGCTCATTAGCTTAATGCCTCTATAGTTTGAACAATTCTGTATATCTCCCTTGTTTTTGTAGATAGGCACAATCATACTTTTCCTCCAAGCATCAGGCATCTTATTTGTCTGGAGAATCTTATTAAAAAAACACTCTCATAACATAAGATAAATTTAAATGAAATTTTCTCATTACTTTTATCCATTAACTTAATTAACATGCATGTTTTAAATATTTTACAAAAAAATAAATTAAAAAATACACACAAATACTAAATAAAAAATGATATCAACTCATCTAATTATTAAATTTAAATGAATCTAATTATTATACTTCATAAGATTATAGTTTATTTTGTATTTATTTATTTAGTATTTAAAAAACAAAACAGTTAAAAGATTGTTTAGAATACTTTGACTATAACTTTTTTAAATGAAAAAGGAAAAAACTAATACGTTCCTGCCCATACTAAATATTGGGTGCTAAATTAAAGAAAAAGAAAATAATACAGAGAGAGATAAGACAGCCATTAAGTTGCTTATTGCTATGCTTCCAGGCTGCAACTGCATCATCATATCGAGAGGTGGGAATTCGGACATTCTCGAGGTTTGAGCCCATGAGATTTGCTGCTCCTAAGGCCCTATAAATTATCAAGTGTATGCATGCGACGCATTCATTCACATGTTGATGTGTTAGGAAATTAACAAGTGAAAAAGCAGAGTATCAAACACTAAGTTTAGGATGGAAGTCTGAGTTAACAAACGATGATGTTAATTCATCTAAACAAGCCATCCGAATTCTCTCGGGAGTTGCTGGACTATCAAGAGGAAACCAGTCATCACACCCCATTTCAACTCTTGCAGCTCTGATAGCATCCTTGATGGCAAAGAACACAGCTGATGCAAGGAAAAATGGAGGCTCACCAACGGCTTTAGACGAATGGATGGCCTTAACATTTGGATGACCCTACCAGTTAGCAAACAAAACAATAGACAAGGTAAGTTAACATGTTGCTGTCTACAATTTTTGTGAATTAATATGTGGTACGCACAGGGAATAGCCAATGGTTAGTAACTAATAAATGACTATGTCGAATCTATGAGATGATGACATGTAATACTATTAAACGCCATACAACCCATCAATATATTAATCTTGTGACCATGTCAGCGTGGTGAAGACGTGAAAATGAGGTTAAAGAAATATGAAAGCAATTTTTGAGAAGTTAACACGAAAAATGAACATGTTAAAGATAAACAGGCAGCGATTATCTTCTGATAAATACTAAAAAAACAGTCAACACAGCTCTCCCATTCCATGCATAAATTAGGTCCAAGGTTTCTTAACAACTCAATCGAATATCAGGAGAAAGAAAAAGTATCATCTATCTCCATAATATCCCAGACTCCCAGGTGGTGGCTTGCAGCAATCAACTTGGATTGTTTTACAGACAGCATCAAATCTATTATTTCCCTGCTTCCCCATTATCAGAGCTGGGTCAGTACTTGTACTTCCTCATTTGTTAATTACATATATAATCCGTCTTTGTTAATTTTTCCATTTTACACCAGCCAAGACTCTTATGTCTGGGATTACACTCATCACTCCACTGTGCCACACGGCAATGTTTATGTAGCACAATGGAATCACTTCCAGGTGCATCATCCACTCTCCAATCTACATACCTCAAGAAAAGAACTTAAAAGTTGTTCAGGATTCAGGAACATACCTTCAGAAGTGAGACATTAAATTTCAAGGGAACATCATTTATAGAAGGAATTTTATAAGCTCCAGGTCCACTTGTGTAAAGGCACCCAGAGGGGATCCATTTATGCGCTCCATCTCCCCATTTAAGTTCTTCTAAAGCTACCCAACCCAAACCTTGAACAAAAGCTCCTTCGATCTGTGAAAATAAATAGCAAGAACAAAATCTGAATATCTCATGCAAAAATACGTCAAACAGGATTTTCAAGAATACGGAGAAAAAATAAGGACGTTGTAAGTCCAAGGAGTTTTAGAGTGTGTTTAATATTCTACATAAACAAGGAAGACAATTTTTCATTTTTCCCCCCAAAAAATCTGACCCCAAAGAATCCAGAACCAAACATCCTGCAATAAAGGCTTTCCTAAAAAAAAGTCTTTGAAAATTTTCACCAAGGGAAGCCAATTTCATATTTAACAAACATTATTTTATCCTGATCAAAAACAATGTTTCGCAATCTCTCCAATCAACCAAAATGTCATCACGAGCATTTTAATTAAAAAAAGATGTATATAAGTATTCAAATTATTTATGAAGGCCAAAATTTATTCACTACTATTAAATATAAGGAACTGAATAAAGCTCTTTTCTATCAATTTTTCTCATTTCCGTTTAGAGGAATTCTTGTCCTCTCTTTTTGTGTTCTTTCTCCATCTTTAATTAACTTCCTTGTCTGTTCTGAAATGATAATAAAAAAGGGCCGACACAGTTCAAATACCCACTTCGTGAGTGTATGGAGAAGGAAATACTCTAGGCAGTCTTGTCCCTGCTTTTTGCAGAGAGACTGATTCGAACCCACGACCTAACACACCACGGCAAGCAAGCTTACCGCTGAGCCAAGCCAGCCGACCGCTGAGCCAAGCCAGCCCTTCTGAAATGATAATAAAAAACAAAAATAATAAACAACTACAGAAGAAAAGCACCTGTCCGACGTCTATTGCTGGGTTCAGAGAATAACCTAGATCCAAAAATATGTTTGCCACCCTTGTGTGAAAATCTCCAGTCAAGGTGTCAATTTCAACCTCAGAAAATGCAGCCCCATAAGTGAAATACCTAAAAGGTACTCCTTTACCCGTCTTCCAATCAAAGCCAATATCAGGTGTAATATAAAATCCATGGGCAGAAAGGTCTATTCGCTCCGCATAGCAGGCACAAACTAGCTGAAAACAATAAAAGCATAAGAAAACATGTTTAGAAGATAGTTTCACAAGGCACCTTGTAACAGCAGCGACAATCATAAAAGCTATTTGTGATTGAACAGAAGAATCGTTGATAAAACCTATGCAACATATATCTTCAGTAGGATTATGAATATAGATTATATTTCTATATAATCCCAAACTACTGTAATCACTTCTATTTTTTTATCCATCTTGAAACCCAAGATGTTCATATGAAAATATCTTAAGATCTAGCAAAATACTTTTCTTTTATCAGAAATTCTCAATAGCCTCAATAATTTCTTATTTTACTCTCACACTTCTCAATTCCTCAGCATCTATATAAAATTTATATAAAAATAACTTCCATAAATACAATGAACGAATGTGCTTAT
>JAVKPL010005715.1:0-24648 GCA_032173675.1 Gastrolobium villosum
GAATAAGATAAATGCAAAAGAAATTGATTTTGTGAATTTTTTCGACGGAAAATAGATTTCGTCGCAGATTTTTGACGGAAAATGAATTCCGTCGAAAATGGATGAATAAAATAAATGCAAAAGAAATTGATTTTATGAAGTTTTTCGACGAAAAATGGATTCCATCGAAGATTTTTGACGAAAAATGTATTCCGTCGAAAACAGATTAATAAAAAAAATGCAAAAGAAATTGATTTTGTGAACATTTTTGACGGAAAATGAATTCCGTCGAAAATGGAAGAATAAAATAAATGCAAAAGAAATTATTTTATGAAGTTTTTCGACGAAAAATGGATTCCGTCGAAGATTTTTGATGAAAAAAGTATTCCGTCGAAAACGGATGACTAAAATAAATACAAAAGAAATTGATTTCTTGAAGTTTTTCGACGGAAAATGGATTCCGTCGAAGATTTTTGACGGAAAATGAATTCCGTCGAAAATGGATGAATAAAATAAATGCAAAAGAAATTGATTTTGTGAAGTTTTTCGACGGAAAATGGATTCCGTCAAAGATTTTTGACGGAAAATGAATTCCGTCGAAAATGGATGAATAAAATAAATACAAAATAAATTGATTTTGTGAAGTTTTTCGACAGGAAAAAAATTTCGTCGAAAACGGATATAATAAAATAAATGCAAAAGAAATTGATTTTGGGAAGTTTTTCGACGGAAGATTTTTGATGGAAAAAGGATTCCGTCGAAGATTTTTGATGGGAAATGGATTCCGTCGAAGATGGATGAATAAAATAAATACAAAATAAATTGATTTTGTGAAGTTTTTCGACAGGAAAAAAAATTTCGTCGAAAACAGATATAATAAAATAAATGCAAAAGAAATTGATTTTTTGAAGTTTTTCGACGGAAAATGGATTCCGTAGAAGATTTTTTATGGAAAATGGATTCCGTCGAAGATTTTTGACGGAAAATGAATTCCGTCGAAAACGGATGAATAAAATAAATGCAAAAGAAATTGACTTTATTAAGTTTTTCGACGCAAAATGGATTCCGTCGAAGATTTTTGACGAAAAATGTTTTCCGTCGAAAATGAATGAATTAAATTAATGCAAAAGAAATTTATTTTGTGAAGTGTTTCAACGGAAAATGAATTCCGTCGAACATGGATTAATAAAATAAATTGATTTTTTGAAGTTTTTCGACGGAAAATGGATTCCGTAGAAGATTTTTGATGGAAAATGGATTCCGTCGAAGATTTTTGACGGAAAATGAATTCTGTTGAAAATGCATGAATAAAATAAATGCAAAAGAAATTGATTTAAATGAAGTTTTTCGACGTAAAACGGATTCCTTCGAAAACGGATGAATAAAATAAATTCAAAAGAAATTGATTTTGTGAAGTTTTTCGACAGAAAACAAATTCCGCCGAAAACAGATGAATAAAGTAAATGCAAAAGAAATTGATTTTGTTCAGTTTTTCGACGGAAAATGGATTCCTTCGAAGATTTTTGACGGAAAATGAATTCCATCAAAAACAGATGAATAAAATAAATGCAAAAGAAATTGATTTTGTGAAGTTTTTCGTCGGAAAAAGAATTTCATCGAAAACAGATTAATAAAATAAATACAAAGGAAATTGATTTTGTAAGTTTTTCGACGGAAAATGGATTTCGTCGAAGATTTTTGACGAAAAATGGATTCCGTCGAAAACGGATGAATAAAATAAATGCAAAAGAAATTGATTTTGTGAAGTTTTTCGACGGAAAATGGATTCCGTTGAAGATTTTTGACGGAAAATGAATTCCGTCGTAAATGGATGAATAAGATAAATGCAAAAGAAATTGATTTTGTGAATTTTTTCGACGGAAAATAGATTTCGTCGCAGATTTTTGACGGAAAATGAATTCCGTCGAAAATGGATGAATAAAATAAATGCAAAAGAAATTGATTTTATGAAGTTTTTCGACGAAAAATGGATTCCATCGAAGATTTTTGACGAAAAATGTATTCCGTCGAAAACAGATTAATAAAATAAATGCAAAAGAAATTGATTTTGTGAACATTTTTGACGGAAAATGAATTCCGTCGAAAATGGAAGAATAAAATAAATGCAAAAGAAATTATTTTATGAAGTTTTTCGACGAAAAATGGATTCCGTCGAAGATTTTTGATGAAAAAAGTATTCCGTCGAAAACGGATGACTAAAATAAATACAAAAGAAATTGATTTCTTGAAGTTTTTCGACGGAAAATGGATTCCGTCGAAGATTTTTGACGGAAAATGAATTCCGTCGAAAATGGATGAATAAAATAAATGCAAAAGAAATTGATTTTGTGAAGTTTTTCGACGGAAAATGGATTCCGTCGAAGATTTTTGACGGAAAATGAATTCCGTCGAAAATGGATGAATAAAATAAATACAAAATAAATTGATTTTGTGAAGTTTTTCGATAGGAAAAAAATTTCGTCGAAAACGGATATAATAAAATAAATGCAAAAGAAATTGATTTTTTGAAGTTTTTCGACGGAAAATGGATTCCGTAGAAGATTTTTGATGGAAAATGGATTCCGTCGAAGATTTTTGATGGGAAATGGATTCCGTCGAAGATGGATGAATAAAATAAATACAAAATAAATTGATTTTGTGAAGTTTTTCGACAGGAAAAAAAATTTCGTCGAAAACAGATATAATAAAATAAATGCAAAAGAAATTGATTTTTTGAAGTTTTTCGACGGAAAATGGATTCCGTAGAAGATTTTTTATGGAAAATGGATTCCGTCGAAGTTTTTAGACGTAAAATGAATTCCGTCGAAAACAGATGAATAAAATAAATGCAAAAGAAATTGACTTTATTAAGTTTTTCGACGCAAAATGGATTCCGTCGAAGATTTTTGACGAAAAATGTTTTCCGTCGAAAATGAATGAATTAAATTAATGCAAAAGAAATTTATTTTGTGAAGTGTTTCAACGGAAAATGAATTCCGTCGAACATGGATTAATAAAATAAATTGATTTTTTGAAGTTTTTCGACGGAAAATGGATTCCGTAGAAGATTTTTCGACGGAAAATGGATTCCGTCGAAGATTTTTGACGGAAAATGAATTCTGTCGAAAATGCATGAATAAAATAAATGCAAAAGAAATTGATTTTATGAAGTTTTTCGACGTAAAACGGATTCCTTCGAAAACGGATGAATAAAATAAATTCAAAAGAAATTGATTTTGTGAAGTTTTTCGACAGAAAACAAATTCCGCCGAAAACAGATGAATAAAGTAAATGCAAAAGAAATTGATTTTGTTCAGTTTTTTGACGGAAAATGGATTCCTTCGAAGATTTTTGACGGAAAATGAATTCCATCAAAAATGGATGAATAAAATAAATGCAAAAGAAATTGATTTTGTGAAGTTTTTCGACGGAAAATGGATTCCGTCCAAGATTTTTGACGGAAAATGAATTCCGTCGAAAATGGATGAATAAAATAAATGCAAAAGAAATTGATTTTGTGAATTTTTTGACGGAAAATGAATTCCGTCGAAAATGGATGAATAAAATAAATGCAAAAGAAATTGATTTTATGAAGTTTTGCGACGAAAAATGGATTCCATCGAAGATTTTTGACGAAAAATGTATTCCTTCGAAAACGGATTAATAAAATAAATGCAAAAGAAATTGATTTTGTGAACATTTTTGACGGAAAATGAATTCCGTCGAAAATGGAAGAATAAAATAAATGTAAAAGAAATTATTTTATGAAGTTTTTCGACGAAAAATGGGTTTCGTCGAAGATTTTTGACGAAAAGTATTCCGTCGAAAACGGATGACTAAAATAAATACAAAAGAAATTGATTTTCTGAAGTTTTTCGACGGAAAAAGAATTTCGTCGAAAACAGATTAATAAAATAAATACAAAGGAAATTGATTTTGTAAGTTTTTCAACGGAAAATGGATTCCGTCGAAGATTTTTGACAGAAAATGAATTCCATCGAAAATGGATGAATAAAATAAATGCAAAAGAAATTGATTTTGTGAAGTTTTTCGACGGAAAATGGATTCCGTCGAAGATTTTTGACGGAAAATGAATTCCGTCGAAAATGGATGAATAAAATAAATACAAAATAAATTGATTTTGTGAAGTTTTTCGACAGGAAAAAAATTTCGTCGAAAACGGATATAATAAAATAAATGCAAAGGAAATGGATTTTGTGAGTTTTTCGACGTAAAATGGATTCCGTCGAAGATTTTGGACAGAAAATGAATTCCGTCGAAAATGGATGAATAAAATAAATACAAAATAAATTGATTTTGTGAAGTTTTTCGACAGGAAAAAATATTTCGTCGAAAACAGATATAATAAAATGAATGCAAAAGAAATTGATTTTGTGAAGTTTTTCGACGGAAAATGGATTCCGTAGAAGATTTTTTATGGAAAATGGATTCCGTCGAAGATTTTTGACGGAAAATGAATTCCGTCGAAAACGGATGAATAAAATAAATGCAAAAGAAATTGACTTTATTAAGTTTTTCGACGCAAAATGGATTCCGTCGAAGATTTTTGACGAAAAATGTTTTCCGTCGAAAATGAATGAATTAAATTAATGCAAAAGAAATTTATTTTGTGAAGTGTTTCAACGGAAAATGAATTCCGTCGAACATGGATTAATAAAATAAATTGATTTTTTGAAAGATATTGATTTTGTGAAGTTTTTCGACGAAAAATGGATTCCGTCGAAGATTTTTGACGGAAAATGAATTCTGTCGAAAATGCATGAATAAAATAAATGCAAAAGAAATTGATTTTATGAAGTTTTTCGACGTAAAACGGATTCCTTCGAAAACGGATGAATAAAATAAATTCAAAAGAAATTGATTTTGTGAAGTTTTTCGACAGAAAACAAATTCCGCCGAAAACAGATGAATAAAGTAAATGCAAAAGAAATTGATTTTGTTCAGTTTTTCGACGGAAAATGGATTCCTTCGAAGATTTTTGACGGAAAATGAATTCCATCAAAAACAGATGAATAAACTAAATGCAAAAGAAATTGATTTTGTGAAGTTTTTCGACGGAAAATGGATTCCGTCCAAGATTTTTGACGGAAAATGAATTCCGTCGAAAATGGATGAATAAAATAAATGCAAAAGAAATTGATTTTGTGAATTTTTTGACGGAAAATGAATTCCGTCGAAAATGGATGAATAAAATAAATGCAAAAGAAATTGATTTTATGAAGTTTTGCGACGAAAAATGGATTCCATCGAAGATTTTTGACGAAAAATGTATTCCGTCGAAAACGGATTAATAAAATAAATGCAAAAGAAATTGATTTTGTGAACATTTTTGACGGAAAATGAATTCCGTCGAAAATGGAAGAATAAAATAAATGTAAAAGAAATTATTTTATGAAGTTTTTCGACGAAAAATGGGTTTCGTCGAAGATTTTTGACGAAAAAAGTATTCCGTCGAAAACGGATGACTAAAATAAATACAAAAGAAATTGATTTTATGAAGTTTTTCGACGGAAAAAGAATTACGTCGAAAACAGATTAATAAAATAAATACAAAGGAAATTGATTCTGTAAGTTTTTCAACGGAAAATGGATTCCGTCGAAGATTTTTGACAGAAAATGAATTCCATCGAAAATGGTTGAATAAAATAAATGCAAAAGAAATTGATTTTGTGAAGTTTTGACGGAAAATGGATTCCGTCGAAGATTTTTGACGGAAAATGAATTCCGTCGAAAATGGATGAATAAAATAAATACAAAATAAATTGATTTTGTGAAGTTTTTCGACAGGAAAAAAATTTCGTCGAAAACGGATATAATAAAATAAATGCAAAAGAAATTGATTTTTTGAAGTTTTTCGACGGAAAATGGATTCCGTAGAAGATTTTTGATGGAAAATGGATTCCGTCGAAGATTTTTGACGGAAAATGAATTCCGTCGAAAACGGATGAATAAAATAAATGCAAAAGAAATTGACTTTATTAAGTTTTTCGACGCAAAATGGATTCCGTCGAAGATTTTTGACGAAAAATGTTTTCCGTCGAAAATGAATGAATTAAATTAATGCAAAAGAAATTTATTTTGTGAAGTGTTTCAACGGAAAATGAATTCCGTCGAACATGGATTAATAAAATAAATGTAAAAGAAATTGATTTTTCGAAGTTTTTCGACGGAAAATGGATTCCGTAGAAGATTTTTGATGGAAAATGGATTCCGTCGAAGATTTTTGACGGAAAATGAATTCCGTCGAAAATGCATGAATAAAATAAATGCAAAAGAAATTGATTTTATGAAGTTTTTCGACGTAAAACGGATTCCTTCGAAAACGGATAAATAAAATAAATTCAAAAGAAATTGATTTTGTGAAGTTTTTCGACAGAAAACAAATTCCGCCGAAAACAGATGAATAAAGTAAATGCAAAAGAAATTGATTTTGTTTAGTTTTTCGACGGAAAATGGATTCCGTAGAAGATTTTTAACGGAAAATGGATTCCTTCGAAGATTTTGGACGGAAAATGAATTCCATCAAAAACGGATGAATAAAATAAATGCAAAAGAAATTGATTTTGTGAAGTTTTTCGTCGGAAAATGGATTCCGTCCAAGATTTTTGACGGAAAATGAATTCCGTCGAAAATGGATGAATAAAATAAATGCAAAAGAAATTGATTTTGTGAATTTTTTCGACGGAAAATAGATTTCGTCGAAGATTTTTGACGGAAAATGAATTCCGTCGAAAATGGATGAATAAAATAAATGGAAAAGAAATTGATTTTATGAAGTTTTTCGACGAAAAATGGATTCCATCGAAGATTTTTGACGAAAAATGTATTCCGTCGAAAACGGATTAATAAAATAAATGCAAAAGAAATTGATTTTGTGAACATTTTTGACGGAAAATGAATTCCGTCGAAAATGGAAGAATAAAATAAATGCAAAAGAAATTATTTTATGAAGTTTTTCGACGAAAAATGGGTTCCGTCGAAGATTTTTGACGAAAAAAGTATTCCGTCGAAAACGGATGACTAAAATAAATACAAAAGAAATTGATTTTCTGAAGTTTTTCGACGGAAAAAGAATTTCGTCGAAAACAGATTAATAAAATAAATACAAAGGAAATTGATTTTGTAAGTTTTTCGACGGAAAATGGATTCCGTCGAAGATTTTTGACGGAAAATGAATTCCATCGAAAACGGATGAATAAAATAAATGCAAAAGAAATTGATTTTGTGAAGTTTTTCGACGGAAAATGGATTCGGTCGAAGATGTTTTACGGAAAATGAATTCCGTCGAAAATGGATGAATAAAATAAATGCAAAAGAAATTTATTTTGTGAAGTTTTTCGACGGAAAATGGATTCTGTCGAAGATTTTTGACAGAAAATGTATTTCGTCGAAAATGAATGAATTAAATTAGTGCAAAAGAAATTTATTTTGTGAAGTTTTTCAACGGAAAATGAATTCCGTCGAACATGGATTAATAAAATAAAAGTAAAAGAAATTGATTTTTTGAAGTTTTTCGACGGAAAATGAATTCCGTCGAAAATCGATGAATAAAATAAGTGCAAAAGAAATTGATTATGGGAAGTTTTTCGACGGAAAAAGGATTCCGTCGAAGATTTTTGACGGAAAATGAATTCCACCGACAACGGATGAATAAAATAAATGCAAAAGAAATTGATTTTGTGAAGTTTTTCGACGGAAAATGGATTCCGTCGAAGATTTTTGACGGAAAATGAATTCCGTCGAAAATGGATGAATAAAATAAATGCAAAAGAAATTGATTTTGTGAAGTTTTTCGACAGAAAAAGAATTTCGTCGAAAACGGAATAATAAAATAAATGCAAAAGAAATTGATTTTTTGAAGTTTTTCGACGGAAAATGGATTTTTTGGAAAATGGATTCCGTCGAAGATTTTGGACGGAAAATGAATTCCGTCGAAAACGGATGAATAAAATAAATGCAAAAGAAATTGAGTTTAAGAAGTTTTTCGACGCAAAATGGATTCCGTCGAAGATTTTTGACGAAAAATGTTTTCCGTCGAAAATGGATTAATAAAATAAATGCAAAAGAAATTGATTTTTAGAAGTTTTTCGACGGAAATTGGATTCCGTAGAAGATTTTTGATGGAAAATTGATTCCGTCGAAGATTTTTGACGGAAAATGAATTCCGTCGAAAATGCATGAATAAAATAAATGCAAAAGAAATTGATTTTATGAAGTTTTTCGACGGAAAATGGATTCCGTCCAAGATTTTTGACGGAAAATGAATTCCGTCGAAAATGGATGAATAAAATAAATGCAAAAGAAATTGATTTTGTGAATTTTTTCGACGGAAAATAGATTTCGTCGAAGATTTTTGACGGAAAATGAATTCCGTCGAAAATGGATAGATAAAATAAATGAAAAAGAAATTGATTTTATGAAGTTTTTCGACGAAAAATGGATTCCATCGAAGATTTTGACGATAAATGTATTCCGTCGAAAACGGATGAATAAAATAAATGCAAAAGAAATTGATTTTGTGAACATTTTTGACGGAAAATGAATTCCGTCGAAAATGGAAGAATAAAATAAATGCAAAAGAAATTATTTTATGAAGTTTTTCGACGAAAAATGGGTTCCGTCGAAGATTTTTGACGAAAAAAGTATTCCGTCAAAAACGGATGACTAAAATAAATACAAAAGAAATTGATTTTCTGAAGTTTTTCGACGGAAAAAGAATTTCGTCGAAAACAGATTAATAAAATAAATACAAAGGAAATTGATTTTGTAAGTTTTTCGACGGAAAATGGATTCCGTCGGAGATTTTTGACGGAAAATGAATTCCATCGAAAATGGATGAATAAAATAAATGCAAAAGAAATTGATTTTGTGAAGTTTTTTGACGGAAAATGGATTCCGTCGAAGATTTTTGACGGAAAATGAATTCCGTCGAAAATGGATGAATAAAATAAATGCAAAATAAATTGATTTTGTGAAGTTTTTCGACAGGAAAAAAAATTTCGTCGAAAACGGATATAATAAAATAAATGCAAAAGAAATTGATTTTTTGAAGTTTTTCGACTGAAAATGGATTCCGTAGAAGATTTTTGATGGAAAATGGATTCCGTCGAAGATTTTTGACGGAAAATGAATTCCGTCGAAAACGGATGAATAAAATAAATGCAAAAGAAATTGACTTTATTAAGTTTTTCGACGCAAAATGGATTCCGTCGAAGATTTTTGACGAAAAATGTTTTCCGTCGAAAATGAATGAATTAAATTAATGCAAAAGAAATTTATTTTGTGAAGTGTTTCAACGGAAAATGAATTCCGTCGAACATGGATTAATAAAATAAATGTAAAAGAAATTGATTTTTCGAAGTTTTTCGACGGAAAATGGATTCCGTAGAAGATTTTTGATGGAAAATGGATTCCGTCGAAGATTTTTGACGGAAAATGAATTCCGTCGAAAATGCATGAATAAAATAAATGCAAAAGAAATTGATTTTATGAAGTTTTTCGACGTAAAACGGATTCCTTCGAAAACGGATAAATAAAATAAATTCAAAAGAAATTGATTTTGTGAAGTTTTTCGACAGAAAACAAATTCCGCCGAAAACAGATGAATAAAGTAAATGCAAAAGAAATTGATTTTGTTCAGTTTTTCGACGGAAAATGGATTCCGTAGAAGATTTTTGACGGAAAATGGATTCCTTCGAAGATTTTGGACGGAAAATGAATTCCATCAAAAACGGATGAATAAAATAAATGCAAAAGAAATTGATTTTGTGAAGTTTTTCGACGGAAAATGGATTCCGTCCAAGATTTTTGACGGAAAATGGATTCCGTCGAAAATGGATGAATAAAATAAATGCAAAAGAAATTGATTTTGTGAATTTTTTCGACGGAAAATAGATTTCGTCGAAGATTTTTGACGGAAAATGAATTCCGTCGAAAATGGATGAATAAAATAAATGCAAAAGAAATTGATTTTATGAAGTTTTTCGACGAAAAATGGATTCCATCGAAGATTTTTGACGAAAAATGTATTCCGTCGAAAACGGATTAATAAAATAAATGCAAAAGAAATTGATTTTGTGAACATTTTTGACGGAAAATGAATTCCGTCGAAAATGGAAGAATAAAATAAATGCAAAAGAAATTATTTTATGAAGTTTTTCGACGAAAAATGGGTTCCGTCGAAGATTTTTGACGAAAAAAGTATTCCGTCGAAAACGGATGACTAAAATAAATACAAAAGAAATTGATTTTCTGAAGTTTTTCGACGGAAAAAGAATTTCGTCGAAAACAGATTAATAAAATAAATACAAAGGAAATTGATTTTGTAAGTTTTTCGACGGAAAATGGATTCCGTCGAAGATTTTTGACGGAAAATGAATTCCATCGAAAACGGATGAATAAAATAAATGCAAAAGAAATTGATTTTGTGAAGTTTTTCGACGGAAAATGGATTCGGTCGAAGATGTTTTACGGAAAATGAATTCCGTCGAAAATGGATGAATAAAATAAATGCAAAAGAAATTTATTTTGTGAAGTTTTTCGACGGAAAATGGATTCTGTCGAAGATTTTTGACAGAAAATGTATTTCGTCGAAAATGAATGAATTAAATTAGTGCAAAAGAAATTTATTTTGTGAAGTTTTTCAACGGAAAATGAATTCCGTCGAACATGGATTAATAAAATAAAAGTAAAAGAAATTGATTTTTTGAAGTTTTTCGACGGAAAATGAATTCCGTCGAAAATCGATGAATAAAATAAGTGCAAAAGAAATTGATTATGGGAAGTTTTTCGACGGAAAAGGATTCCGTCGAAGATTTTTGACGGAAAATGAATTCCACCGACAACGGATGAATAAAATAAATGCAAAAGAAATTGATTTTGTGAAGTTTTTCGACGGAAAATGGATTCCGTCGAAGATTTTTGACGGAAAATGAATTCCGTCGAAAATGGATGAATAAAATAAATGCAAAAGAAATTGATTTTGTGAAGTTTTTCGACAGAAAAAGAATTTCGTCGAAAACGGAATAATAAAATAAATGCAAAAGAAATTGATTTTTTGAAGTTTTTCGACGGAAAATGGATTCCGTAGAAGATTTTTGATGGAAAATGGATTCCGTCGAAGATTTTGGACGGAAAATGAATTCCGTCGAAAACGGATGAATAAAATAAATGCAAAAGAAATTGAGTTTAAGAAGTTTTTCGACGCAAAATGGATTCCGTCGAAGATTTTTGACGAAAAATGTTTTCCGTCGAAAATGGATTAATAAAATAAATGCAAAAGAAATTGATTTTTTGAAGTTTTTCGACGGAAATTGGATTCCGTAGAAGATTTTTGATGGAAAATTGATTCCGTCGAAGATTTTTGACGGAAAATGAATTCCGTCGAAAATGCATGAATAAAATAAATGCAAAATAAATTGATTTTATGAAGTTTTTCGACGGAAAATGGATTCCGTCCAAGATTTTTGACGGAAAATGAATTCCGTCGAAAATGGATGAATAAAATAAATGCAAAAGAAATTGATTTTGTGAATTTTTTCGACGGAAAATAGATTTCGTCGAAGATTTTTGACGGAAAATGAATTCCGTCGAAAATGGATGAATAAAATAAATGCAAAAGATATTGATTTTATGAAGTTTTTCGACGAAAAATGGATTCCATCGAAGATCTTTGACGAAAAATGTATTCCGTCGAAAACGGATTAATAAAATAAATGCAAAAGAAATTGATTTTGTGAACATTTTTGACGGAAAATGAATTCCGTCGAAAATGGAAGAATAAAATAAATGCAAAAGAAATTATTTTATGAAGTTTTTCGACGAAAAATGGGTTCCGTCGAAGATTTTTGACGAAAAAAGTATTCCGTCGAAAACGGATGACTAAAATAAATACAAAAGAAATTGATTTTCTGAAGTTTTTCGACGGAAAAAGAATTTCGTCGAAAACAGATTAATAAAATAAATACAAAGGAAATTGATTTTGTAAGTTTTTCGACGGAAAATGGATTCCGTCGGAGATTTTTGACGGAAAATGAATTCCATCGAAAATGGATGAATAAAATAAATGCAAAAGAAATTGATTTTGTGAAGTTTTTTGACGGAAAATGGATTCCGTCGAAGATTTTTGACGGAAAATGAATTCCGTCGAAAATGGATGAATAAAATAAATGCAAAATAAATTGATTTTGTGAAGTTTTTCGACAGGAAAAAAAATTTCGTCGAAAACGGATATAATAAAATAAATGCAAAAGAAATTGATTTTTTGAAGTTTTTCGACGGAAAATGGATTCCGTAGAAGATTTTTTATGGAAAATGGATTCCGTCGAAGATTTTGGATGGGAAATGGATTCCGTCGAAGATGGATGAATAAAATAAATACAAAATAAATTGATTTTGTGAAGTTTTTCGACAGGAAAAAAAATTTCGTCGAAAACAGATATAATAAAATGAATGCAAAAGAAATTGATTTTGTGAAGTTTTACGACGGAAAATGGATTCCGTAGAAGATTTTTTATTGAAAATGGATTTCGTCTAAGATTTTTGACGGAAAATGAATTACGTCGAAAACGGATGAATAAAATAAATGCAAAAGAAATTGACTTTATTAAGTTTTTCGACGCAAAATGGATTCCGTCGAAGATTTTTGACGAAAAATGTTTTCCGTCGAAAATGAATGAATTAAATTAATGCAAAAGAAATTTATTTTGTGAAGTGTTTCAACGGAAAATGAATTCCGTCGAACATGGATTAATAAAATAAATGTAAAAGAAATTGATTTTTCGAAGTTTTTCGACGGAAAATGGATTCCGTAGAAGATTTTTGATGGAAAATGGATTCCGTCGAAGATTTTTGACGGAAAATGAATTCCGTCGAAAATGCATGAATAAAATAAATGCAAAAGAAATTGATTTTATGAAGTTTTTCGACGTAAAACGGATTCCTTCGAAAACGGATAAATAAAATAAATTCAAAAGAAATTGATTTTGTGAAGTTTTTCGACAGAAAACAAATTCCGCCGAAAACAGATGAATAAAGTAAATGCAAAAGAAATTGATTTTGTTCAGTTTTTCGACGGAAAATGGATTCCGTAGAAGATTTTTGACGGAAAATGGATTCCTTCGAAGATTTTGGACGGAAAATGAATTCCATCAAAAACGGATGAATAAAATAAATGCAAAAGAAATTGATTTTGTGAAGTTTTTCGACGGAAAATGGATTCCGTCCAAGATTTTTGACGGAAAATGGATTCCGTCGAAAATGGATGAATAAAATAAATGCAAAAGAAATTGATTTTGTGAATTTTTTCGACGGAAAATAGATTTCGTCGAAGATTTTTGACGGAAAATGAATTCCGTCGAAAATGGATGAATAAAATAAATGCAAAAGAAATTGATTTTATGAAGTTTTTCGACGAAAAATGGATTCCATCGAAGATTTTTGACGAAAAATGTATTCCGTCGAAAACGGATTAATAAAATAAATGCAAAAGAAATTGATTTTGTGAACATTTTTGACGGAAAATGAATTCCGTCGAAAATGGAAGAATAAAATAAATGCAAAAGAAATTATTTTATGAAGTTTTTCGACGAAAAATGGGTTCCGTCGAAGATTTTTGACGAAAAAGTATTCCGTCGAAAACGGATGACTAAAATAAATACAAAAGAAATTGATTTTCTGAAGTTTTTCGACGGAAAAAGAATTTCGTCGAAAACAGATTAATAAAATAAATACAAAGGAAATTGATTTTGTAAGTTTTTCGACGGAAAATGGATTCCGTCGAAGATTTTTGACGGAAAATGAATTCCATCGAAAACGGATGAATAAAATAAATGCAAAAGAAATTGATTTTGTGAAGTTTTTCGACGGAAAATGGATTCGGTCGAAGATGTTTTACGGAAAATGAATTCCGTCGAAAATGGATGAATAAAATAAATGCAAAAGAAATTTATTTTGTGAAGTTTTTCGACAGAAAATGGATTCTATCGAAGATTTTTGACAGAAAATGTATTTCGTCGAAAATGAATGAATTAAATTAGTGCAAAAGAAATTTATTTTGTGAAGTTTTTCAACGGAAAATGAATTCCGTCGAACATGGATTAATAAAATAAAAGTAGAAGAAATTGATTTTTTGAAGTTTTTCGACGGAAAATGAATTCCGTCGAAAATCGATGAATAAAATAAGTGCAAAAGAAATTGATTATGGGAAGTTTTTCGACGGAAAAAGGATTCCGTCGAAGATTTTTGACGGAAAATGAATTCCACCGACAACGGATGAATAAAATAAATGCAAAAGAAATTGATTTTGTGAAGTTTTTCGACAGAAAAAGAATTGCGTCGAAAACGGATTAATAAAATAAATGCAAAAGAAATTGATTTTTTGAAGTTTTTCGACGGAAAATGATGCAAAATGGATTCTGTCGAAGATTTTTGACAGAAAATGAATTCCGTCGAAAACGGATGAATAAAATAAATGCAAAAGAAATTGAGTTTAAGAAGTTTTTCGACGCAAAATGGATTCCGTCGAAGATTTTTGACGAAAAATGTTTTCCGTCGAAAATGGATTAATAAAATAAATGCAAAAGAAATTGATTTTTAGAAGTTTTTCGACGGAAATTGGATTCCGTAGAAGATTTTTGATGGAAAATTGATTCCGTCGAAGATTTTTGACGGAAAATGAATTCCGTCGAAAATGCATGAATAAAATAAATGCAAAAGAAATTGATTTTGTGAAGTTTTTCGACGGAAAATGGATTCCGTCCAAGATTTTTGACGGAAAATGAATTCCGTCGAAAATGGATGAATAAAATAAATGCAAAAGAAATTGATTTTGTGAATTTTTTCGACGGAAAATAGATTTCGTCGAAGATTTTTGACGGAAAATGAATTCCGTCGAAAATGGATGAATAAAATAAATGCAAAAGAAATTGATTTTATGAAGTTTTTCGACGAAAAATGGATTCCATCGAAGATCTTTGACGAAAAATGTATTCCGTCGAAAACGGATTAATAAAATAAATGCAAAAGAAATTGATTTTGTGAACATTTTTGACGGAAAATGAATTCCGTCGAAAATGGAAGAATAAAATAAATGCAAAAGAAATTATTTTATGAAGTTTTTCGACGAAAAATGGGTTCCGTCGAAGATTTTTGACGAAAAAAGTATTCCGTCGAAAACGGATGACTAAAATAAATACAAAAGAAATTGATTTTCTGAAGTTTTTCGACGGAAAAAGAATTTCGTCGAAAACAGATTAATAAAATAAATACAAAGGAAATTGATTTTGTAAGTTTTTCGACGGAAAATGGATTCCGTCGGAGATTTTTGACGGAAAATGAATTCCATCGAAAATGGATGAATAAAATAAATGCAAAAGAAATTGATTTTGTGAAGTTTTTTGACGGAAAATGGATTCCGTCGAAGATTTTTGACGGAAAATGAATTCCGTCGAAAATGGATGAATAAAATAAATGCAAAATAAATTGATTTTGTGAAGTTTTTCGACAGGAAAAAAAATTTCGTCGAAAACGGATATAATAAAATAAATGCAAAAGAAATTGATTTTTTGAAGTTTTTCGACTGAAAATGGATTCCGTAGAAGATTTTTGATGGAAAATGGATTTCGTCGAAGATTTTTGACGGAAAATGAATTCCGTCGAAAACGGATGAATAAAATAAATGCAAAAGAAATTGACTTTATTAAGTTTTTCGACGCAAAATGGATTCCGTCGAAGATTTTTGACGGAAAATGTATTCCGTCGAAAATGGATGAATTAAATTAATGCAAAAGAAATTTATTTTGTGAAGTTTTTCAACGGAAAATGAATTCCGTCGAACATGGATTAATAAAATAAATGTAAAAGAAATTGATTTTTCGAAGTTTTTCGACGGAAAATGGATTCCGTAGAAGATTTTTGATGGAAAATGGATTCCGTCGAAGATTTTTGACGGAAAATGAATTCCGTCGAAAATGCATGAATAAAATAAATGCAAAAGAAATTGATTTTATGAAGTTTTTCGACGTAAAACGGATTCCTTCGAAAACGGATAAATAAAATAAATTCAAAAGAAATTGATTTTGTGAAGTTTTTCGACAGAAAACAAATTCCGCCGAAAACAGATGAATAAAGTAAATGCAAAAGAAATTGATTTTGTTCAGTTTTTCGACGGAAAATGGATTCCGTAGAAGATTTTTGACGGAAAATGGATTCCTTCGAAGATTTTGGACGAAAAATGAATTCCATCAAAAACGGATGAATAAAATAAATGCAAAAGAAATTGATTTTGTGAAGTTTTTCGACGGAAAATGGATTCCGTCCAAGATTTTTGACGGAAAATGAATTCCGTCGAAAATGGATGAATAAAATAAATGCAAAAGAAATTGATTTTGTGAATTTTTTCGACGGAAAATAGATTTCGTCGAAGATTTTTGACGGAAAATGAATTCCGTTGAAAATGGATGAATAAAATAAATGCAAAAGAAATTGATTTTATGAAGTTTTTCGACGAAAAATGGATTCCATCGAACATTTTTGACGAAAAATGTATTCCGTCGAAAACGGATTAATAAAATAAATGCAAAAGAAATTGATTTTGTGAACATTTTTGACGGAAAATGAATTCCGTCGAAAATGGAAGAATAAAATAAATGCAAAAGAAATTATTTTATGAAGTTTTTCGACGAAAAATGGATTCCGTCGAAGATTTTTGACGAAAAAAGTATTCTGTCGAAAACGGATGACTAAAATAAATACAAAAGAAATTGATTTTCTGAAGTTTTTCGACGGAAAAAGAATTTCGTCGAAAACAGATTAATAAAATAAATACAAAGGAAATTGATTTTGTAAGTTTTTCGACGGAAAATGGATTCCGTCGAAGATTTTTGACGGAAAATGAATTCCATCGAAAACGGATGAATAAAATAAATGCAAAAGAAATTGATTTTGTGAAGTTTTTCGACGGAAAATGGATTCGGTCGAAGATGTTTTACGGAAAATGAATTCCGTCGAAAATGGAAGAATAAAATAAATGCAAAAGAAATTTATTTTGTGAAGTTTTTCGACGGAAAATGGATTCTGTCGAAGATTTTTGACAGAAAATGTATTTCGTCGAAAATGAATGAATTAAATTAGTGCAAAAGAAATTTATTTTGTGAAGTTTTTCAACGGAAAATGAATTCCGTCGAACATGGATTAATAAAATAAAAGTAAAAGAAATTGATTTTTTGAAGTTTTTCGACGGAAAATGAATTCCGTCGAAAATCGATGAATAAAATAAGTGCAAAAGAAATTGATTATGGGAAGTTTTTCGACGGAAAAAGGATTCCGTCGAAGATTTTTGACGGAAAATGAATTCCACCGACAACGGATGAATAAAATAAATGCAAAAGAAATTGATTTTGTGACGTTTTTCGACGGAAAATGGATTCCGTCGAAGATTTTTGACGGAAAATGAATTCCGTCGAAAATGGATGAATAAAATAAATGCAAAAGAAATTGATTTTGTGAAGTTTTTCGACAGAAAAAGAATTTCGTCGAAAACGGAAAAATAAAATAAATGCAAAAGAAATTGATTTTTTGAAGTTTTTCGACGGAAAATGGATACCGTAGAAGATTTTTGATGGAAAATGGATTCCGTCGAAGATTTTGGACGGAAATGAATTCCGTCGAAAACGGATGAATAAAATAAATGCAAAAGAAATTGAGTTTATGAAGTTTTTCGACGCAAAATGGATTCCGTCGAAGATTTTTGACGAAAAATGTTTTCCGTCGAAAATGGATTAATAAAATAAATGCAAAAGAAATTGATTTTTTGAAGTTTTTCGACGGAAATTGGATTCCGTAGAAGAATTGGATTCCGTCGAAGATTTTTGACGGAAAATGTATTCCGTCGAAAAATGATGAATAAAATAAATGCAAAAGAAATTGATTTTGTTAAGATTTTCGACGAAAAATGGATTCCATCGAAGATTTTTGACGAAAAATGTATTCCGTCGAAAACGGATTAATAAAATAAATGCAAAAGAAATTGATTTTGTGCAAAAGAAATGGAAACATTTTTGACGGAAAATGAATTCCGTCGAAAATGGAAGAATAAAATAAATGCAAAAGAAATTATTTTATGAAGTTTTTCGACGAAAAATGGATTCCGTCGAAGATTTTTGACGAAAAAAGTATTCCGTCGAAAACGGGAGACTAAAATAAATGCAAAAGAAATTGATTTTCTGAAGTTTTTCGACGGAAAAAGAATTTCGTCGAAAACAGATTAATAAAATAAATACAAAGGAAATTGATTTTGTGAAGTTTTTCGACGGAAAATGGATTCCGTCGAAGATTTTTGACGGAAAATGAATTCCGTCGAAAACGGATGAATAAAATAAATGCAAAAGAAATTGATTTTATGAAGTTTTTCGACGAAAAATGGATTCCATCGAACATTTTTGACGAAAAATGTATTCCGTCGAAAACGGATTAATAAAATAAATGCAAAAGAAATTGATTTTGTGAACATTTTTGACGGAAAATGAATTCCGTCGAAAATGGAAGAATAAAATAAATGCAAAAGAAATTATTTTATGAAGTTTTTCGACGAAAAATGGATTCCGTCGAAGATTTTTGACGAAAAAAGTATTCCGTCGAAAACGGGAGACTAAAATAAATGCAAAAGAAATTGATTTTCTGAAGTTTTTCGACGGAAAAAGAATTTCGTCGAAAACAGATTAATAAAATAAATACAAAGGAAATTGATTTTGTAAGTTTTTCGACGGAAAATGGATTCCGTCGAAGATTTTTGACGGAAAATGAATTCCATCGAAAACGGATGAATAAAATAAATGCAAAAGAAATTGATTTTGTGAAGTTTTTCGACGGAAAATGGATTCGGTCGAAGATGTTTTACGGAAAATGAATTCCGTCGAAAATGGATGAATAAAATAAATGCAAAAGAAATTTATTTTGTGAAGTTTTTCGACGGAAAATGGATTCTGTCGAAGATTTTTGACAGAAAATGTATTTCGTCGAAAATGAATGAATTAAATTAGTGCAAAAGAAATTTATTTTGTGAAGTTATTCAACGGAAAATGAATTCCGTCGAACATGGATTAATAAAATAAAAGTAAAAGAAATTGATTTTTTGAAGTTTTTCGACGGAAAATGAATTCCGTCGAAAACCGATGAATAAAATAAGTGCAAAAGAAATTGATTATGGGAAGTTTTTCGACGGAAAAAGGATTCCGTCGAAGATTTTTGACGGAAAATGAATTCCACCGACAACGGATGAATAAAATAAATGCAAAAGAAATTGATTTTGTGAAGTTTTTCGACGGAAAATGGATTCCGTCGAAGATTTTTGACGGAAAATGAATTCCGTCGAAAATGGATGAATAAAATAAATGCAAAAGAAATTGATTTTATGAAGTTTTTCGACAAAAAAAGAATTTCGTCGAAAACGGAATAATAAAATAAATGCAAAAGAAATTGATTTTTTGAAGTTTTTCGACGGAAAATGGATTCTGTAAAAGATTTTTGACGGAAAATGAATTCCGTCGAAAACGGATGAATAAAATAAATGCAAAAGAAATTGATTGAGTTTTTCGACGCAAAATGGATTCCGTGAAGATTTTTGACGGAAAAATGAATTCCGTCGAAAATGAATTAATAAAATAAAAGTAAAAGAAATTGATTTTTTGAAGTTTTTCGACGGAAAATTGATTTTGTCGAAGATTTTTGACGGAAAATGAATTCCGTCGAAAATGGATGAATAAAATAAATGCAAAAGAAATTGATTTTATGAAGTTTTTCGACGGAAAATGGATTCCGTCGAAGATTTTTGACGAAAAATGTATTCCGTCGAAAACGGATGAATAAAATAAATGCAAAAGAAATTGATTTTGTGAACATTTTTGACGGAAATGAATTCCGTCGAAAATGGATGAATAAAATAAATGCAAAAGAAATTGATTTTTGAAGTTTTTCGACGGAAAATGGATTCCGTCGAAGATTTTTGACGAAAAATGTATTCCGTCGAAAACGGATGAATAAAATAAATGCAAAAGAAATTGATTTTGTGAAGTTTTTCGACGGAAAAAGAATTTCGTCGAAAACGGATTAATAAAATAAATGCAAAAGAAATTGATTTTGTGAAGTTTTTCGACGGAAAATGGATTCCGTCGAAGATTTTTGACGGAAAATGAATTCCGTCGAAAACGGATGAATAAAATAAATGCAAAAGAAATTGATTTTGTGAAGTTTTTCGACGGAAAATGGATTCGGTCGAAGATGTTTTACGGAAAATGAATTCCGTCGAAAATGGATGAATAAAATAAATGCAAAAGAAATTTATTTTGTGAAGTTTTTCGACGGAAAATGGATTCTGTCGAAGATTTTTGACAGAAAATGTATTTCGTCGAAAATGAATGAATTAAATTAGTGCAAAAGAAATTTATTTTGTGAAGTTTTTCAACGGAAAATGAATTCCGTCGAACATGGATTAATAAAATAAAAGTAAAAGAAATTGATTTTTTGAAGTTTTTCGACGGAAAATGAATTCCGTCGAAAACCGATGAATAAAATAAGTGCAAAAGAAATTGATTATGGGAAGTTTTTCGACGGAAAAAGGATTCCGTCGAAGATTTTTGACGGAAAATGAATTCCACCGACAACGGATGAATAAAATAAATGCAAAAGAAATTGATTTTGTGAAGTTTTTCGACGGAAAATGGATTCCGTCGAAGATTTTTGACGGAAAATGAATTCCGTCGAAAATGGATGAATAAAATAAATGCAAAAGAAATTGATTTTGTGAAGTTTTTCGACAGAAAAAGAATTTCGTCGAAAACGGAATAATAAAATAAATGCAAAAGAAATTGATTTTTTGAAGTTTTTCGACGGAAAATGGATTCCGTAGAAGATTTTTGATGGAAAATGGATTCCGTCGAAGATTTTGGACGGAAAATGAATTCCGTCGAAAACGGATGAATAAAATAAATGCAAAAGAAATTGAGTTTATGAAGTTTTTCGACGCAAAATGGATTCCGTCGAAGATTTTTGACGAAAAATGTTTTCCGTCGAAAATGGATTAATAAAATAAATGCAAAAGAAATTCATTTTTTGAAGTTTTTCGACGGAAATTGGATTCCGTAGAAGATTTTTGATGGAAAATGGATTCCGTCGAAGATTTTTGACGGAAAATGAATTCCGTCGAAAATGCATGAATAAAATAAATGCAAAAGAAATTGATTTTATGAAGTTTTTCGACGTAAAACGGATTCCTTCGAAAACGGATGAATAAAATAAATTCAAAAGAAATTGATTTTGTGAAGTTTTTCGACAGAAAACAAATTCCGCCGAAAACAGATGAATAAAGTAAATGCAAAAGAAATTGATTTTGTTCAGTTTTTCGACGGAAAATGGATTCCGTAGAAGATTTGTGACGGAAAATGGATTCCTTCGAAGATTTTGGACGGAAAATGAATTCCATCAAAAACGGATGAATAAAATAAATGCAAAAGAAATTGATTTTGTGAAGTTTTTCGACGGAAAATGGATTCCGTCCAAGATTTTTGACGGAAAATGAATTCCGTCGAAAATGGATGAATAAAATAAATGCAAAAGAAATTGATTTTGTGAATTTTTTCGACGGAAAATAGATTTCGTCGAAGATTTTTGACGGAAAATGAATTCCGTCGAAAATGGATGAATAAAATAAATGCAAAAGAAATTGATTTTATGAAGTTTTTCGACGAAAAATGGATTCCATCGAAGATTTTTGACGAAAAATGAATTCCGTCGAAAACGGATTAATAAAATAAATGCAAAAGAAATTGATTTTGTGAAGATTTTTGACGGAAAACGAATTCCGTCGAAAATGGAAGAATAAAATAAATGCAAAAGAAATTATTTTATGAAGTTTTTCGACGAAAAATGGGTTCCGTCGAAGATTTTTGACGAAAAAAGTATTCCGTCGAAAACGGATGACTAAAATAAATACAAAAGAAATTGATTTTCTGAAGTTTTTCGACGGAAAAAGAATTTCGTCGAAAACAGATTAATAAAATAAATACAAAGGAAATTGATTTTGTAAGTTTTTCGACGGAAAATGGATTCCGTCGAAGATTTTTGACGGAAAATGAATTCCATCGAAAACGGATGAATAAAATAAATGCAAAAGAAATTGATTTTGTGAAGTTTTTCGACGGAAAATGGATTCGGTCGAAGATGTTTTACGGAAAATGAATTCCGTCGAAAATGGATGAATAAAATAAATGCAAAAGAAATTTATTTTGTGAAGTTTTTCGACGGAAAATGGATTCTGTCGAAGATTTTTGACAGAAAATGTATTTCGTCGAAAATGAATGAATTAAATTAGTGCAAAAGAAATTTATTTTGTGAAGTTTTTCAACGGAAAATGAATTCCGTCGAACATGCATTAATAAAATAAAAGTAAAAGAAATTGATTTTTTGAAGTTTTTCGACGGAAAATGAATTCCGTCGAAAACCGATGAATAAAATAAGTGCAAAAGAAATTGATTTTGGGAAGTTTTTCGACGGAAAAAGGATTCCGTCGAAGATTTTTGACGGAAAATGAATTCCACCGACAACGGATGAATAAAATAAATGCAAAAGAAATTGATTTTGTGAAGTTTTTCGACGGAAAATGGATTCCGTCGAAGATTTTTGACGGAAAATGAATTCCGTCGAAAATGGATGAATAAAATAAATGCAAAAGAAATTGATTTTGTGAAGTTTTTCGACAGAAAAAGAATTTCGTCGAAAACGGAATAATAAAATAAATGCAAAAGAAATTGATTTTTTGAAGTTTTTCGACGGAAAATGGATTCCGTAGAAGATTTTTGATGGAAAATGGATTCCGTCGAAGATTTTGGACGGAAAATGAATTCCGTCGAAAACGGATGAATAAAATAAATGCAAAAGAAATTGAGTTTATGAAGTTTTTCGACGCAAAATGGATTCCGTCGAAGATTTTTGACGAAAAATGTTTTCCGTCGAAAATGGATTAATAAAATAAATGCAAAAGAAATTGATTTTGTGAAGATTTTTGACGGAAAATGAATTCCGTCGAAAACGGATGAATAAAATAAATGCAAAAGAAATTGATTTTGCGAAGTTTTTCGACGAAAAATGGATTCCGTCGAAAATGGATGAATAAAATAAATGCAAAAGAAATTGATTTTATGAAGTTTTTCGACGAAAAATGGATTCCGTCGAAGATTTTTGACGAAAAATGTATTCCGTCGAAAACGGATGACTAAAATAAATGCAAAAGAAATTGATTTTGTGAAGTTTTTCGACGGAAAAAGGATTTCGTCGAAAACGGATTAATAAAATAAATGCAAAGAAAATTGATTTTTTGAGTTTTTCGACGCAAAATGGATTCCGTCGAAGATTTTTGACGGAAAATGTATTCCGTCGAAAATGGATGAATTAAATTAATGCAAAAGAAATTGATATTGTGAAATTTTTCGAAGGAAAACGGATTCCGTCGAAAATGGATGAATAAAATAAATGCAAAAGAAATTGTTTTTATGAAGTTTTTCGACGAAAAATGGATTTCGTCAAAGATTTTTGACGGAAAATGAATTCCGTTGAAAATGGATGAATAAAATAAATGCAAAAGAAATTGATTTTATTAATTTTTCGACGAAAAATGGATTCCGTTGAAGATTTTTGACGAAAAATGTATTCCGTCGAAAACGGATGAATAAAATAAATACAAAGGAAATTGATTTTGTAAGTTTTTCGACGGAAAACAAATTCCGTCAAAAACGGATGAACAAAATAAATGCAAAAGAAATTGTTTTTATGAAGTTTATCGACGAAAAATGGATTCCGTCGAAGATTTTTGATGAAAAATGTATTCCGTCGAAAACGGATGAGTAAAATGAATGCAAAAGAAATTGATTTTGTGAAGTTTTTCGAAGGAAAAAGAATTTCGTCGAAAATGGATTAATAAAATAAATGCAAAAGAAATTGATTTTTTGAAGTTTTTCGACGAAAAATGGATTGAGTAGAAGATTTTTTATGGAAAATGGATTCCGTCGAAAATTGAAGAATAAAATAAATGCAAAAGAAATCGATTTTGTGAAGTTTTTCGACGGAAAATGGATTCCGTCGAAGATTTTTGACGGAAAATGAATTCCGTCGAAAATGGATGAATAAAATAAATGCAAAAGAAATTGATTTTATGAAGTTTTTCGACGAAAAATGGATTCCGTCGAAAACGGATGAATAAAATAAATGCAAAAGAAATTGATTTTGTGACGTTTTTCGACGGAAAACAAATTCCGTCGAAAACTGATGAATAAAATAAATGCAAAAGAAATTGATTTTGTGAAGTTTTTCGACGGAAAATGGATTCGGTCGAAGATTTTTGACGGAAAATGTATTTCGTCGAAAATGGATGAATAAAAAAAAAGCAAAAGAAATTGATTTTGTGAAGTTTTTCGACGGAAAATGGATTCCGTCGGAAATGGATGAATAAAATAAATGCAAAAGAAATTGATTTTATGAAGTTTTTCGACGATAAATGGATCCCGTCGAAGATTTTTGACGAAAAATGTATTCCGTCGAAAACGGATTAATAAAATAAATGCAAAAGAAATTGATTTTGTGAAGATTTTGGACGGATTATGA